>OZ017738.1:397132956-397425456 GCA_963969285.1 Odontomyia ornata
GTTTTTGGTTTTTGGTTTTTGGTTTTTGGTTTTTGGTTTTTGGTTTTTGGTTTTTGGTTTTTGGTTTTTGGGTTTTTGGTTTTTGGTTTTTGGTTTTTGTTTTTTGGTTTTTGTTTTTTGGTTTTCGGTTTTCTGTTTTTGGTTTTTGGTTTTTGGTTTTTGTTTTTTGGTTTGTGTTTTTTGGTTTTCGGTTTATTGTTTTTGGTTTTTGGGTTTTTGGTTTTTGGTTTTTGATTTTTGGTTTTTGGTTTTTGGTTTTTGGTTTTTGGTTTTTGGTTTTTGGTTTTTGGTTTTTGGTTTTTGGTTTTTGGTTTTTGGTTTTTGGTTTTTGGTTTTTGGTTTTTGGTTTTTGGTTTTTGGTTTTTGGTTTTTGGTTTTTGGTTTTTGGTTTTTGGTTTTTGGGTTTTTGGTTTTTGGTTTTTGGTTTTTGGTTTTTGGTTTTTGGTTTTTGGTTTTTGGTTTTTGGTTTTTGGTTTTTGGTTTTTGGTTTTTGGTTTTTGGTTTTTGGTTTTTGGTTTTTGGTTTTTGGGTTTTGGTTTTTGGTTTTTGGTTTTTGGTTTTTGGTTTTTGGTTTTTGGTTTTTGGTTTTTGGTTTTTGGTTTTTGGTTTTTGGTTTTTGGTTTTTGGTTTTTGGTTTTTGGTTTTTGGTTTTTGGTTTTTGGTTTTTGGTTTTTGGTTTTTGGTTTTTGGTTTTTGGTTTTTGGTTTTTGGTTTTTGGTTTTTGGTTTTTGGTTTTTGGTTTTTGGTTTTTGGTTTTTGGTTTTTGGTTTTTGGTTTTTGGTTTTTGGTTTTTGGTTTTTGGTTTTTGGTTTTTGGTTTTTGGTTTTTGGTTTTTGTTTTTTGGTTTTTTTTTTTGGTTTTTGGTTTTTGGTTTTTGTTTTTGGTTTTTGGTTTTTGGTTTTTGGGTTTTTGATTTTTGGTTTTTGGTTTTTGGTTTTTGGTTTTTGGTTTTTGGTTTTTGGTTTTTGGTTTTTGGTTTTTGGTTTTTGGTTTTTGGTTTTTGGTTTTTGGTTTTTGGTTTTTGGTTTTTGGTTTTTGGTTTTTGGTTTTTGGTTTTTGGTTTTTTGGTTTTTGTTTTTTGGTTTTTTTTTTAGTTTTTGGTTTTTGGTTTTTGTTTTTGGTTCTGGGTTTTTGGTTTTTGGTTTTTGGGTTTTTGGTTTTTGGTTTTTGGTTTTTGGTTTTTGGTATTTGGTTTTTGGTTTTTGGTTTTTGGTTTTTGGTTTTTGGTTTTTGGTTTTTGGTTTTTGGTTTTTGGTTTTTGGTTTTTGGTTTTTGGTTTTTGGTTTTTGGTTTTTGGTTTTTGGTTTTTGGTTTTTGGTGTTTGGTTTTTGGTTTTTGGTTTTTGGTTTTTGGTTTTTGGTTTTTGGTTTTTGGTTTTTGGTTTTTGGTTTTTGGTTTTTGGTTTTTGGTTTTCTGTTTTTGGTTTTTGGTTTTTGGTTTTTGGTTTTTGGTTTTTGGTTTTTTGGTTTTTGTTTTTTGGTTTTTTTTTTAGTTTTTGGTTTTTGGTTTTTGTTTTTGGTTCTTGGTTTTTGGTTTTTGGGTTTTTGGTTTTTGGTTTTTGGTTTTTGGTTTTTGGTTTTTGGTTTTTGGTTTTTGGTTTTTGGTTTTTGGTTTTTGGTATTTGGTTTTTGGTTTTTGGTTTTTGGTTTTTGGTTTTTGGTTTTTGGTTTTTGGTTTTTGGTTTTTGGTTTTTGGTTTTTGGTTTTTGGGTTTTTGGGTTTTTGGTTTTTGGTTTTTGGTTTTTGGTTTTTGGTTTTTGGTTTTGGTTTTTGGTTTTTGGTTTTTGGTTTTTGGTATTTGGTTTTTGGTTTTTGGTTTTTGGTTTTTGGTTTTTGGTTTTTGGTTTTTGGTTTTTGGTTTTTGGTTTTTGGTTTTTGGTTTTTGGTTTTTGGTTTTTGGTTTTCGGTTAATTGTTTTTGGTTTTTGGTTTTTGGTTTTTGGTTTTTGGTTTTTGGTTTTTGGTTTTTGGTTTTTGGTTTTTGGTTTTTGGTTTTTGGTTTTTGGTTTTTGGTTTTTGGTTTTTGGTTTTTGGTTTTTGGTTTTTAGTTTTTGGTTTTTGGTTTTTGGTTTTTGGTTTTTGGTTTTTGGTTTTTGGTTTTTGGTTTTTGGTTTTTGGTTTTTGGCTTTGGTTTTTGGTTTTTGGTTTTTGGTTTTTGGTTTTTGGTTTTTGGTTTTTGGTTTTTGGTTTTTGGTTTTTGGTTTTTGTTTTTTGGTTTTTGTTTTTTGGTTTTCGGTTTATTGTTTTTGGTTTTTGGTTTTTGGTTTTTGGTTTTTGGTTTTTGGTTTTTGGTTTTTGGTTTTTGGTTTTTGGTTTTTGTTTTTTGGTTTTCGGTTTATTGTTTTTGGTTTTTGGTTTTTGGTTTTTGGTTTTTGGTTTTTGGTTTTTGGTTTTTGGTTTTTGGTTTTTGGTTTTTGGTTTTTGGTTTTTGGTTTTTGGTTTTTGGTTTTTGGTTTTTGGTTTTTGGTTTTTGGTTTTTGGTTTTTGGTTTTTGGTTTTTGGTTTTTGGTTTTTGTTTTTTGGTTTTTGGTTTTTGGTTTTCGGTTAATTGTTTTTGGTTTTTGGTTTTTGGTTTTTGGTTTTTGGTTTTTGGTTTTTGGTTTTTGGTTTTTGGTTTTTGGTTTTTGGTTTTTGGTTTTTGGTTTTTGGTTTTTGGTTTTTGGTTTTTGGTTTTTGGTTTTTGGTTTTTGGTTTTTGGTTTTTGGTTTTTGGTTTTTGGTTTTTGGTTTTCGGTTTTTGGTTTTTGGTTTTTGGTTTTTGGTTTTTGGTTTTTGGTTTTTGGTTTTTGGTTTTTGGTTTTTGGTTTTTGGTTTTTGGTTTTTGTTTTTTGGTTTTTGTTTTTTGGTTTTCGGTTTTCTGTTTTTGGTTTTTGGTTTTTGGTTTTTGTTTTTTGGTTTGTGTTTTTTGGTTTTCGGTTTATTGTTTTTGGTTTTTGGGTTTTTGGTTTTTGGTTTTTGATTTTTGGTTTTTGGTTTTTGGTTTTTGGTTTTTGGTTTTTGGTTTTGGGTTTTTGGTTTTTGGTTTTTGGTTTTTGGTTTTTGGTTTTTGGTTTTTGGTTTTTGGTTTTTGGTTTTTGGTTTTTGGTTTTTGGTTTTTGGTTTTTGGTTTTTGGTTTTTGGTTTTTGGGTTTTTGGTTTTTGGTTTTTGGTTTTTGGTTTTTGGTTTTTGGTTTTTGGTTTTTGGTTTTTGGTTTTTGGTTTTTGGTTTTTGGTTTTTGGTTTTTGGTTTTTGGTTTTTGGTTTTTGGTTTTTGGTTTTTGGTTTTTGGTTTTTGGTTTTTGGTTTTTGGTTTTTGGTTTTTGGTTTTTGGTTTTTGGTTTTTGGTTTTTGGTTTTTGGTTTTTGGTTTTTGGTTTTTGGTTTTTGGTTTTTGGTTTTTGGTTTTTGGTTTTTGGTTTTTGGTTTTTGGTTTTTGGTTTTTGGTTTTTGGTTTTTGGTTTTTGGTTTTTGGTTTTTGGTTTTTGGTTTTTGGTTTTTGGTTTTTGGTTTTTGGTTTTTGGTTTTTGGTTTTTGGTTTTTGGTTTTTGGTTTTTGGTTTTTGGTTTTTGGTTTTTGGTTTTTGGTTTTTGGTTTTTGGTTTTTGGTTTTTGGTTTTTGGTTTTTGGTTTTTGGTTTTTGTTTTTTGGTTTTTTTTTTTGGTTTTTGGTTTTTGGTTTTTGTTTTTGGTTTTTGGTTTTTGGTTTTTGGGTTTTTGGTTTTTGGTTTTTGGTTTTTGGTTTTTGGTTTTTGGTTTTTGGTTTTTGGTTTTTGGTTTTTGGTTTTTGGTTTTTGGTTTTTGGTTTTTGGTTTTTGGTTTTTGGTTTTTGGTTTTTGGTTTTTGGTTTTTGGTTTTTGGTTTTTGGTTTTTGGTTTTTGGTTTTTGGTTTTTGGGTTTTTGGTTTTTGGTTTTTTGGTTTTTGTTTTTTGGTTTTTTTTTTAGTTTTTGGTTTTTGGTTTTTGTTTTTGGTTCTTGGTTTTTGGTTTTTGGTTTTTGGGTTTTTGGTTTTTGGTTTTTGGTTTTTGGTTTTTGGTTTTTGGTTTTTGGTTTTTGGTTTTTGGTTTTTGGTATTTGGTTTTTGGTTTTTGGTTTTTGGTTTTTGGTTTTTGGTTTTTGGTTTTTGGTTTTTGGTTTTTGGTTTTTGGTTTTCTGTTTTTGGTTTTTGGTTTTTGGTTTTTGGTTTTTGGTTTTTGGTTTTTGGTTTTTGGTTTTTGGTTTTCGGTTTTTGGTTTTTGGTTTTTGTTTTTGGTTTTTGGTTTTTGGTTTTTGGTTTTTGTTTATTTTCTTAGGTTTTTGGTTTTTCTTTTTGTTTTTTGGTTTTTGTTTTTGTTTTCTGGTTTTTGGTTTTTGGTGTTTGGTTTTTGGTTTTTGGTTTTTGGTTTTTGGTTTTTTGTTTTTGGTTTTTGGTTTTTGGTTTTTGGTTTTTGGTTTTTGGTTTTTGGTTTTTGGCTTTTGGTTTTTGGGTTTTGGTTTTTGGTTTTTGGTATTTGGTTCTTGGTATTTGGTTTTTGGTTTTTGATTTTTGGTTTTTGGTTTATGGTTTATTGTTTTTGGTTTTTGAGTTTTGGTTTTTGGTTTTTGGTTTTAGGTTTTTGGTTTTCGGTTTTTGGTTTTTGGTTTTTGGTTTTTGGTTTCTGGTTTTTGGTTTTCAGTTTTTGGTTTTTGGTTTTCTGGTTTTTGGTTCTTGGTTTTTGGTTTTTTGTTTTTGGTTTTTGGTTTTTAGTTTTTGGTTTTTGGTTTTTGGTTTTTGGTTTTTGGGTTTTTGGTTTTCGGTCTTTGGTTTTCAGTTTTTGGTTTTTGGTTTTCTGGTTTTTGGTTTTTGGTTTTTGGTTTTTGGTTTTTGGTTTTGGGTTTTTGGTTTTTGGTTTTTGGTTTTTGGTTTTTGGTTTTTGTTTTCGGTTTTTGGTTTTGGGATTTTGTTTTTTGGTTTTTAATTTTTGGTTTGTGGTTTTTGGTTTTTGGTTTGTGGTTTGTGGATTCGGTTTTTGGTTTTTCGTTTTTGGGTTTGGGTTTTTGGTTTTTGGTTTTTGATTTTTGGTTTTTGGTTTATGGTTTTTGGTTTTTGGTTTTTGGTTTTTGAGTTTTGGTTTTTGGTTTTGGTTTTAAGTTTTTGGTTTTCGGTTTTTGGTTTTTGGTTTTTGGGTTTTTGGTTTCTGGTTTTTGGTTTTCAGTTTTTGGTTTTTGGTTTTCTGGTTTTTGGTTCTTGGTTTTTGGTTTTTTGTTTTTGGTTTTTAGTTTTTGGTTTTTGGTTTTTGGTTTTTGGTTTTTGAGTTTGGTTTTTGGTTTTTGGTTTTTGGTTTTTGGTTTTTGGTTTTTGGTTTTTGTTTTCGGTTTTTGGTTTTGGGATTTTGTTTTCGGTTTTTGGTTTTCGGTTTTTGGTTTTTGGTTTTTGGTTTTTGGTTTTTGGTTTTTGGTTTTTGGTTTTTAGTTTTTGGTTTTTGGTTTTTGGTTTTTGGTTTTTGGTTTTTGGTTTTTGGTTTTTGGTTTTTGGTTTTTGGTTTTTGGTTTTTGGTTTTTGGTTTTTGGTTTTTGGTTTTTGGTTTTTGGTTTTTGGTTTTTGGTTTTTGGTTTTTGGTTTTTGGTTTTTGGTTTTTGGTTTTTGGTTTTTGGTTTTTGGTTTTTGGTTTTTGGTTTTTGGTTTTTAATTTTTGGTTTGTGGTTTTTGGTTTTTGGTTTGTGGTTTGTGGATTCGGTTTTTGGTTTTTCGTTTTTGGGTTTGGGTTTTTGGTTTTTGGTTTTTGATTTTTGGTTTTTGGTTTATGGTTTTTGGTTTTTGGTTTTTGGTTTTTGAGTTTTGGTTTTTGGTTTTGGTTTTAAGTTTTTGGTTTTCGGTTTTTGGTTTTTGGTTTTTGGGTTTTTGGTTTCTGGTTTTTGGTTTTCAGTTTTTGGTTTTTGGTTTTCTGGTTTTTGGTTCTTGGTTTTTGGTTTTTTGTTTTTGGTTTTTAGTTTTTGGTTTTTGGTTTTTGGTTTTTGGTTTTTGGGTTTTTTGTTTTTGGTCTTTGGTATTCAGTTTTTGGTTTTTGGTTTTCTGGTTTTGGGTTTTTGGTTTTTGGTTTTTGGTTTTTGGTTTTGGGTTTTTGGTTTTTGGTTTTTGAGTTTGGTTTTTGGTTTTTGGGTTTCTGGTTTCTGGTTTTTGGTTTTCAGTTTTTGGTTTTTGGTTTTCTGGTTTTTGGTTTATGGTTTTTGGTTTTTTGTTTTTGGTTTTTGGATTTTAGTTTTTGTGTTTTGGTTTTTGGTTTTTGGTTTTTGGTTTTTGGCTTTTGGTCTTTGGTTTTCAGTTTTTGGTTTTTGGTTTTTGGTTTTTCGTTTTTGGTTTTTGGTTTTTGGTTTTTGGTTTTTGGTTTTTGGTTTTTGGTTTTTGGTTTTTGGTTTTTGGTTTTTGGTTTTTGGTTTTTGGTTTTTGGTTTTTGGTTTTTGGTTTTTGGTTTTTGGTTTTTGGTTTTTGGTTTTTGGTTTTTGGTTTTTGGTTTTTGGTTTTTGGTTTTTGGTTTTTGGTTTTTGGTTTTTGGTTTTTGGTTTTTGGTTTTTGGTTTTTGGTTTTTGGTTTTTGGTTTTTGGTTTTTGGTTTTTGGTTTTTGGTTTTTGGTTTTTGGTTTTTGGTTTTTGGTTTTTGGTTTTTGGTTTTTGGTTTTTGGTTTTTGTTTTTTGGCTTTTGTTTTTTGGTTTTCGGTTTATTGGTTTTGGTTTTTGGTTTTTGGTTTTTGGTTTTTGGTTTTTGGTTTTTGGTTTTTGGTTTTTGATTTTTGGTTTTTGGTTTTTGGTTTTTGGTTTTTGGCTTTGGTTTTTGGTTTTTGGTTTTTGGTTTTTGGTTTTTGGTTTTTGGTTTTTGGTTTTTGGTTTTTGGTTTTTGGTTTTTGTTTTTTGGTTTTTGTTTTTTGGTTTTCGGTTGATTGTTTTTGGTTTTTGGTTTTTGGTTTTTGGTTTTTGGTTTTTGGTTTTTGGTTTTTGGTTTTTGGTTTTTGGTTTTTGGTTTTTGGTTTTTGTTTTTTGGTTTTCGGTTTATTGTTTTTGGTTTTTGGTTTTTGGTTTTTGGTTTTTGGTTTTTGGTTTTTGGTTTTTGGTTTTTGGTTTTTGGTTTTTGGTTTTTGGTTTTTGGTTTTTGGTTTTTGGTTTTTGGTTTTTGGTTTTTGGTTTTTGGTTTTTGGTTTTTGGTTTTTGGTTTTTGGTTTTTGGTTTTTGGTTTTTGGTTTTTGGTTTTTGTTTTTTGATTTTTGTCTTTTGGTTTTCGGTTAATTGTTTTTGGGTTTTGGTTTTTGGTTTTTGGTTTTTGGTTTTTGGTTTTTGGTTTTTGGTTTTTGGTTTTTGGTTTTTGGTTTTTGGTTTTTGGTTTTTGGTTTTGGTTTTTGGTTTTTGGTTTTTGGTTTTTGGTTTTTGGTTTTTGGTTTTTGGTTTTTGGTTTTTGGTTTTTGGTTTTTGGTTTTTGGTTTTTGGTTTTTGGTTTTTGGTTTTTGGTTTTTGGTTTTTGGTTTTTGGTTTTTGGTTTTTGGTTTTTGGTTTTTGGTTTTTGGTTTTTGGTTTTTGGTTTTTGGTTTTTGGTTTTTGGTTTTTGGTTTTTGGTTTTTGGTTTTTGGTTTTTGGTTTTTGGTTTTTGGTTTTTGGTTTTTGGTTTTTGGTTTTTGGTTTTTGGTTTTTGGTTTTTGGTTTTTGGTTTTTGGTTTTTGGTTTTTGGTTTTTGGTTTTTGGTTTTTGGTTTTTGGTTTTTGGTTTTTGGTTTTTGGTTTTTGGTTTTTGGTTTTTGGTTTTTGGTTTTTGGTTTTTGGTTTTTGGTTTTTGGTTTTTGGTTTTTGGTTTTTGGTTTTTGGTTTTTGGTTTTTGTTTTTTGGTTTTTGTTTTTTGGTTTTCGGTTTTCTGTTTTTGGTTTTTGGTTTTTGGTTTTTGTTTTTTGGTTTGTGTTTTTTGGTTTTCGGTTTATTGTTTTTGGTTTTTGGGTTTTTGGTTTTTGGTTTTTGATTTTTGGTTTTTGGTTTTTGGTTTTTGGTTTTTGGTTTTTGGTTTTTGGTTTTTGGTTTTTGGTTTTTGGTTTTTGGTTTTTGGTTTTTGGTTTTTGGTTTTTGGTTTTTGGTTTTTGGTTTTTGGTTTTTGGTTTTTGGTTTTTGGTTTTTGGTTTTTGGTTTTTGGGTTTTTGGTTTTTGGTTTTTGGTTTTTGGTTTTTGGTTTTTGGTTTTTGGTTTTTGGTTTTTGGTTTTTGGTTTTGGGTTTTTGGTTTTTGGTTTTTGGTTTTTGGTTTTTGGTTTTTGGTTTTCGGTTTTTGGTTTTGGGATTTTGTTTTTTGGTTTTTAATTTTTGGTTTGTGGTTTTTGGTTTTTGGTTTGTGGTTTGTGGATTCGGTTTTTGGTTTTTCGTTTTTGGGTTTGGGTTTTTGGTTTTTGGTTTTTGATTTTTGGTTTTTGGTTTATGGTTTTTGGTTTTTGGTTTTTGGTTTTTGAGTTTTGGTTTTTGGTTTTGGTTTTAAGTTTTTGGTTTTCGGTTTTTGGTTTTTGGTTTTTGGGTTTTTGGTTTCTGGTTTTTGGTTTTCAGTTTTTGGTTTTCTGGTTTTTGGTTCTTGGTTTTTGGTTTTTTGTTTTTGGTTTTTAGTTTTTGGTTTTTGGTTTTTGGTTTTTGGTTTTTGGTTTTTGGTTTTTGAGTTTGGTTTTTGGTTTTTGGTTTTTGGTTTTTGGTTTTTGGTTTTTGGTTTTTGGTTTTTGTTTTCGGTTTTTGGTTTTGGGATTTTGTTTTCGGTTTTTGGTTTTCGGTTTTTGGTTTTTGGTTTTTGGTTTTTGGTTTTTGGTTTTTGGTTTTTAGTTTTTGGTTTTTGGTTTTTGGTTTTTGGTTTTTGGTTTTTGGTTTTTGGTTTTTGGTTTTTGGTTTTTGGTTTTTGGTTTTTGGTTTTTGGTTTTTGGTTTTTGGTTTTTGGTTTTTGGTTTTTGGTTTTTGGTTTTTGGTTTTTGGTTTTTGGTTTTTGGTTTTTGGTTTTTGGTTTTTGGTTTTTGGTTTTTGGTTTTTGGTTTTTGGTTTTTGGTTTTTGGTTTTTGGTTTTTAATTTTTGGTTTGTGGTTTTTGGTTTGTGGTTTGTGGATTCGGTTTTTGGTTTTTCGTTTTTGGGTTTGGGTTTTTGGTTTTTGGTTTCTGATTTTTGGTTTTTGGTTTATGGTTTTTGGTTTTTGGTTTTTGGTTTTTGAGTTTTGGTTTTTGGTTTTGGTTTTAAGTTTTTGGTTTTCGGTTTTTGGTTTTTGGTTTTTGGGTTTTTGGTTTCTGGTTTTTGGTTTTCAGTTTTTGGTTTTTGGTTTTCTGGTTTTTGGTTCTTGGTTTTTGGTTTTTTGTTTTTGGTTTTTAGTTTTTGGTTTTTGGTTTTTGGTTTTTGGTTTTTGGGTTTTTTGTTTTTGGTCTTTGGTATTCAGTTTTTGGTTTTTGGTTTTCTGGTTTTTGGTTTTTGGTTTTTGGTTTTTGGTTTTTGGTTTTGGGTTTTTGGTTTTTGGTTTTTGAGTTTGGTTTTTGGTTTTTGGGTTTCTGGTTTCTGGTTTTTGGTTTTCAGTTTTTGGTTTTTGGTTTTCTGGTTTTTGGTTTATGGTTTTTGGTTTTTTGTTTTTGGTTTTGGGTTTTTGGTTTTCAGTTTTTGGTTTTTGGTTTTCTGGTTTTTGGTTTATGGTTTTTGGTTTTTTGTTTTTGGTTTTTGGATTTTAGTTTTTGGGTTTTGGTTTTTGGTTTTTGGGTTTCTGGTTTCTGGTTTTTGGTTTTCAGTTTTTGGTTTTTGGTTTTCTGGTTTTTGGTTTATGGTTTTTGGTTTTTGTTTTTGGTTTTTGGATTTTAGTTTTTGGGTTTTGGTTTTTGGTTTTTGGTTTTTGGTTTTTGGTTTTTGGCTTTTGGTCTTTGGTTTTCAGTTTTTGGTTTTTGGTTTTCTGGTTTTTGGTTTATGGTTTTTGGTTTTTTGTTTTTGGTTTTTGGATTTTAGTTTTTGGGTTTTGGTTTTTGGTTTTTGGTTTTTGGTTTTTGGCTTTTGGTCTTTGGTTTTCAGTTTTTGGTTTTTGGTTTTTGGTTTTTCGTTTTTGGTTTTTGGTTTTTGGTTTTTGGTTTTTGGTTTTTGGTTTTTGGTTTTTGGTTTTTGGTTTTTGGTTTTTGGTTTTTGGTTTTTGGTTTTTGGTTTTTGGTTTTTGGTTTTTGGTTTTTGGTTTTTGGTTTTTGGTTTTTGGTTTTTGGTTTTTGGTTTTTGGTTTTTGTTTTTTGGCTTTTGTTTTTTGGTTTTCGGTTTATTGGTTTTGGTTTTTGGTTTTTGGTTTTTGGTTTTTGGTTTTTGGTTTTTGGTTTTTGGTTTTTGGTTTTTGGTTTTTGGTTTTTGGTTTTTGGCTTTGGTTTTTGGTTTTTGGTTTTTGGTTTTTGGTTTTTGGTTTTTGGTTTTTGGTTTTTGGTTTTTGGTTTTTGGTTTTTGTTTTTTGGTTTTTGTTTTTTGGTTTTTGGTTTTTGTTTTTTGGTTTTTGTTTTTTGGTTTTCGGTTTATTGTTTTTGGTTTTTGGTTTTTGGTTTTTGGTTTTTGGTTTTTGGTTTTTGGTTTTTGGTTTTTGGTTTTTGGTTTTTGGTTTTTGGTTTTTGGTTTTTGGTTTTTGGTTTTTGTTTTTTGATTTTTGTTTTTTGGTTTTCGGTTAATTGTTTTTGGTTTTTGGTTTTTGGTTTTTGGTTTTTGGTTTTTGGTTTTTGGTTTTTGGTTTTTGGTTTTTGATTTTTGGTTTTTGGTTTTTGGTTTTTGGTTTTTGGTTTTTGGTTTTTGGTTTTTGGTTTTTGGTTTTGGTTTTTGGTTTTTGGTTTTTGGTTTTTGGTTTTTGGTTATTGGTTTTTGGTTTTTGGTTTTTGGTTTTTGGTTTTTGGTTTTTGGTTTTTGGTTTTTGGTTTTTGGTTTTTGGTTTTTGGTTTTTGGTTTTGGTTTTAAGTTTTTGGTTTTCGGTTTTTGGTTTTTGGTTTTTGGGTTTTTGGTTTCTGGTTTTTGGTTTTCAGTTTTTGGTTTTTGGTTTTCTGGTTTTTGGTTTTTGGTTTTTGGTTTTTGGTTTTTGGTTTTTGGTTTTTGGTTTTTGTTTTTTGGCTTTTGTTTTTTGGTTTTCGGTTTATTGGTTTTGGTTTTTGGTTTTTGGTTTTTGGTTTTTGGTTTTTGGTTTTTGGTTTTTGGTTTTTGGTTTTTGGTTTTTGGTTTTTGGTTTTTGGTTTTTGGTTTTTGGTTTTTGGCTTTGGTTTTTGGTTTTTGGTTTTTGGTTTTTGGTTTTTGGTTTTTGGTTTTTGGTTTTTGGTTTTTGGTTTTTGTTTTTTGGTTTTTGTTTTTTGGTTTTCGGTTGATTGTTTTTGGTTTTTGGTTTTTGGTTTTTGGTTTTTGGTTTTTGGTTTTTGGTTTTTGGTTTTTGGTTTTTGGTTTTTGTTTTTTGGTTTTCGGTTTATTGTTTTTGGTTTTTGGTTTTTGGTTTTTGGTTTTTGGTTTTTGGTTTTTGGTTTTTGGTTTTTGGTTTTTGGTTTTTGGTTTTTGGTTTTTGGTTTTTGGTTTTTGGTTTTTGGTTTTTGGTTTTTGGTTTTTGGTTTTTGGTTTTTGGTTTTTGGTTTTTGGTTTTTGGTTTTTGGTTTTTGGTTTTTGGTTTTTGGTTTTTGTTTTTTGATTTTTGTTTTTTGGTTTTCGGTTAATTGTTTTTGGTTTTTGGTTTTTGGTTTTTGGTTTTTGGTTTTTGGTTTTTGGTTTTTGGTTTTTGGTTTTTGGTTTTTGGTTTTTGGTTTTTGGTTTTGGTTTTTGGTTTTTGGTTTTTGGTTTTTGGTTTTTGGTTTTTGGTTTTTGGTTTTTGGTTTTTGGTTTTTGGTTTTTGGTTTTTGGTTTTTGGTTTTTGGTTTTTGGTTTTTGGTTTTTGGTTTTTGGTTTTTGGTTTTTGGTTTTTGGTTTTTGGTTTTTGGTTTTTGGTTTTTGGTTTTTGGTTTTTGGTTTTTGGTTTTTGGTTTTTGGTTTTTGGTTTTTGGTTTTTGGTTTTTGGTTTTTGGTTTTTGGTTTTTGGTTTTTGGTTTTTGGTTTTTGGTTTTTGGTTTTTGGTTTTTGGTTTTTGGTTTTTGGTTTTTGGTTTTTGGTTTTTGGTTTTTGGTTTTTGGTTTTTGGTTTTTGGTTTTTGGTTTTTGGTTTTTGGTTTTTGGTTTTTGGTTTTTGGTTTTTGGTTTTTGGTTTTTGGTTTTTGGTTTTTGGTTTTTGGTTTTTGTTTTTTGGTTTTTGTTTTTTGGTTTTCGGTTTTCTGTTTTTGGTTTTTGGTTTTTGGTTTTTGTTTTTTGGTTTGTGTTTTTTGGTTTTCGGTTTATTGTTTTTGGTTTTTGGGTTTTTGGTTTTTGGTTTTTGATTTTTGGTTTTTGGTTTTTGGTTTTTGGTTTTTGGTTTTTGGTTTTTGGTTTTTGGTTTTTGGTTTTTGGTTTTTGGTTTTTGGTTTTTGGTTTTTGGTTTTTGGTTTTTGGTTTTTGGTTTTTGGGTTTTTGGTTTTTGGTTTTTGGTTTTTGGTTTTTGGTTTTTGGTTTTTGGTTTTTGGTTTTTGGTTTTTGGTTTTTGGTTTTGGGTTTTTGGTTTTTGGTTTTTGGTTTTTGGTTTTTGGTTTTTGGTTTTCGGTTTTTGGTTTTGGGATTTTGTTTTTTGGTTTTTAATTTTTGGTTTGTGGTTTTTGGTTTTTGGTTTGTGGTTTGTGGATTCGGTTTTTGGTTTTTCGTTTCTGGGTTTGGGTTTTTGGTTTTTGGTTTTTGATTTTTGGTTTTTGGTTTATGGTTTTTGGTTTTTGGTTTTTGGTTTTTGAGTTTTGGTTTTTGGTTTTGGTTTTAAGTTTTTGGTTTTCGGTTTTTGGTTTTTGGTTTTTGGGTTTTTGGTTTCTGGTTTTTGGTTTTCAGTTTTTGGTTTTTGGTTTTCTGGTTTTTGGTTCTTGGTTTTTGGTTTTTTGTTTTTGGTTTTTAGTTTTTGGTTTTTGGTTTTTGGTTTTTGGTTTTTGAGTTTGGTTTTTGGTTTTTGGTTTTTGGTTTTTGGTTTTTGGTTTTTGGTTTTTGGTTTTTGTTTTCGGTTTTTGGTTTTGGGATTTTGTTTTCGGTTTTTGGTTTTCGGTTTTTGGTTTTTGGTTTTTGGTTTTTGGTTTTTGGTTTTTGGTTTTTAGTTTTTGGTTTTTGGTTTTTGGTTTTTGGTTTTTGGTTTTTGGTTTTTGGTTTTTGGTTTTTGGTTTTTGGTTTTTGGTTTTTGGTTTTTGGTTTTTGGTTTTTGGTTTTTGGTTTTTGGTTTTTGGTTTTTGGTTTTTGGTTTTTGGTTTTTGGTTTTTGGTTTTTGGTTTTTGGTTTTTGGTTTTTGGTTTTTGGTTTTTGGTTTTTGGTTTTTAATTTTTGGTTTGTGGTTTTTGGTTTGTGGTTTGTGGATTCGGTTTTTGGTTTTTCGTTTTTGGGTTTGGGTTTTTGGTTTTTGGTTTCTGATTTTTGGTTTTTGGTTTATGGTTTTTGGTTTTTGGTTTTTGGTTTTTGAGTTTTGGTTTTTGGTTTTGGTTTTAAGTTTTTGGTTTTCGGTTTTTGGTTTTTGGTTTTTGGGTTTTTGGTTTCTGGTTTTTGGTTTTCAGTTTTTGGTTTTTGGTTTTCTGGTTTTTGGTTCTTGGTTTTTGGTTTTTTGTTTTTGGTTTTTAGTTTTTGGTTTTTGGTTTTTGGTTTTTGGTTTTTGGGTTTTTTGTTTTTGGTCTTTGGTATTCAGTTTTTGGTTTTTGGTTTTCTGGTTTTTGGTTTTTGGTTTTTGGTTTTTGGTTTTTGGTTTTGGGTTTTTGGTTTTTGGTTTTTGAGTTTGGTTTTTGGTTTTTGGGTTTCTGGTTTCTGGTTTTTGGTTTTCAGTTTTTGGTTTTTGGTTTTTGGTTTTTGGTTTTTGGTTTTTGGTTTTTGGTTTTTGGTTTTTGGTTTTTGGTTTTTGGTTTTTGGTTTTTGGTTTTTGGTTTTTGGTTTTTGGTTTTTGGTTTTTGGTTTTTGGTTTTTGGTTTTTGGTTTTTGGTTTTTGGTTTTTGGTTTTTGGTTTTTGGTTTTTGGTTTTTGGTTTTTGGTTTTTGGTTTTTGGTTTTTGTTTTTTGGTTTTTGTTTTTTGGTTTTCGGTTTTCTGTTTTTGGTTTTTGGTTTTTGGTTTTTGTTTTTTGGTTTGTGTTTTTTGGTTTTCGGTTTATTGTTTTTGGTTTTTGGGTTTTTGGTTTTTGGTTTTTGATTTTTGGTTTTTGGTTTTTGGTTTTTGGTTTTTGGTTTTTGGTTTTTGGTTTTTGGTTTTTGGTTTTTGGTTTTTGGTTTTTGGTTTTTGGTTTTTGGTTTTTGGTTTTTGGTTTTTGGTTTTTGGTTTTTGGTTTTTGGTTTTTGGTTTTTGGTTTTTGGTTTTTGGTTTTTGGGTTTTTGGTTTTTGGTTTTTGGTTTTTGGTTTTTGGTTTTTGGTTTTTGGTTTTTGGTTTTTGGTTTTTGGTTTTGGGTTTTTGGTTTTTGGTTTTTGGTTTTTGGTTTTTGGTTTTTGGTTTTCGGTTTTTGGTTTTGGGATTTTGTTTTTTGGTTTTTAATTTTTGGTTTGTGGTTTTTGGTTTTTGGTTTGTGGTTTGTGGATTCGGTTTTTGGTTTTTCGTTTCTGGGTTTGGGTTTTTGGTTTTTGGTTTTTGATTTTTGGTTTTTGGTTTATGGTTTTTGGTTTTTGGTTTTTGGTTTTTGAGTTTTGGTTTTTGGTTTTGGTTTTAAGTTTTTGGTTTTCGGTTTTTGGTTTTTGGTTTTTGGGTTTTTGGTTTCTGGTTTTTGGTTTTCAGTTTTTGGTTTTTGGTTTTCTGGTTTTTGGTTCTTGGTTTTCGGTTTTTTGTTTTTGGTTTTTAGTTTTTGGTTTTTGGTTTTTGGTTTTTGGTTTTTGAGTTTGGTTTTTGGTTTTTGGTTTTTGGTTTTTGGTTTTTGGTTTTTGGTTTTTGGTTTTTGTTTTCGGTTTTTGGTTTTGGGATTTTGTTTTCGGTTTTTGGTTTTCGGTTTTTGGTTTTTGGTTTTTGGTTTTTGGTTTTTGGTTTTTGGTTTTTAGTTTTTGGTTTTTGGTTTTTGGTTTTTGGTTTTTGGTTTTTGGTTTTTGGTTTTTGGTTTTTGGTTTTTGGTTTTTGGTTTTTGGTTTTTGGTTTTTGGTTTTTGGTTTTTGGTTTTTGGTTTTTGGTTTTTGGTTTTTGGTTTTTGGTTTTTGGTTTTTGGTTTTTGGTTTTTGGTTTTTGGTTTTTGGTTTTTGGTTTTTGGTTTTTGGTTTTTGGTTTTTGGTTTTTGGTTTTTAATTTTTGGTTTGTGGTTTTTGGTTTGTGGTTTGTGGATTCGGTTTTTGGTTTTTCGTTTTTGGGTTTGGGTTTTTGGTTTTTGGTTTCTGATTTTTGGTTTTTGGTTTATGGTTTTTGGTTTTTGGTTTTTGGTTTTTGAGTTTTGGTTTTTGGTTTTGGTTTTAAGTTTTTGGTTTTCGGTTTTTGGTTTTTGGTTTTTGGGTTTTTGGTTTCTGGTTTTTGGTTTTCAGTTTTTGGTTTTTGGTTTTCTGGTTTTTGGTTCTTGGTTTTTGGTTTTTTGTTTTTGGTTTTTAGTTTTTGGTTTTTGGTTTTTGGTTTTTGGTTTTTGGGTTTTTTGTTTTTGGTCTTTGGTATTCAGTTTTTGGTTTTTGGTTTTCTGGTTTTTGGTTTTTGGTTTTTGGTTTTTGGTTTTTGGTTTTGGGTTTTTGGTTTTTGGTTTTTGAGTTTGGTTTTTGGTTTTTGGGTTTCTGGTTTCTGGTTTTTGGCTTTCAGTTTTTGGTTTTTGGTTTTCTGGTTTTTGGTTTATGGTTTTTGGTTTTTTGTTTTTGGTTTTGGGTTTTTGGTTTTCAGTTTTTGGTTTTTGGTTTTCTGGTTTTTGGTTTATGGTTTTTGGTTTTTTGTTTTTGGTTTTTGGATTTTAGTTTTTGGGTTTTGGTTTTTGGTTTTTGGGTTTCTGGTTTCTGGTTTTTGGTTTTCAGTTTTTGGTTTTTGGTTTTCTGGTTTTTGGTTTATGGTTTTTGGTTTTTTGTTTTTGGTTTTTGGATTTTAGTTTTTGGGTTTTGGTTTTTGGTTTTTGGTTTTTGGTTTTTAGCTTTTGGTCTTTGGTTTTCAGTTTTTGGTTTTTGGTTTTCTGGTTTTTGGTTTATGGTTTTTGGTTTTTTGTTTTTGGTTTTTGGATTTTAGTTTTTGGGTTTTGGTTTTTGGTTTTTGGTTTTTGGTTTTTGGCTTTTGGTCTTTGGTTTTCAGTTTTTGGTTTTTGGTTTTTGGTTTTTCGTTTTTGGTTTTTGGTTTTTGGTTTTTGGTTTTTGGTTTTTGGTTTTTGGTTTTTGGTTTTTGGTTTTTGGTTTTTGGTTTTTGGTTTTTGGTTTTTGGTTTTTGGTTTTTGGTTTTTGGTTTTTGGTTTTTGGTTTTTGGTTTTTGGTTTTTGGTTTTTGGTTTTTGGTTTTTGGTTTTTGGTTTTTGGTTTTTGGTTTTTGGTTTTTGGTTTTTGGTTTTTGGTTTTTGGTTTTTGGTTTTTGGTTTTTGGTTTTTGGTTTTTGGTTTTTGGTTTTTGGTTTTTGGTTTTTGGTTTTTGGTTTTTGGTTTTTGGTTTTTGTTTTTTGGCTTTTGTTTTTTGGTTTTCGGTTTATTGGTTTTGGTTTTTGGTTTTTGGTTTTTGGTTTTTGGTTTTTGGTTTTTGGTTTTTGGTTTTTGGTTTTTGGTTTTTGGTTTTTGGCTTTGGTTTTTGGTTTTTGGTTTTTGGTTTTTGGTTTTTGGTTTTTGGTTTTTGGTTTTTGGTTTTTGGTTTTTGTTTTTTGGTTTTTGTTTTTTGGTTTTTGGTTTTTGTTTTTTGGTTTTTGTTTTTTGGTTTTCGGTTTATTGTTTTTGGTTTTTGGTTTTTGGTTTTTGGTTTTTGGTTTTTGGTTTTTGGTTTTTGGTTTTTGGTTTTTGGTTTTTGGTTTTTGGTTTTTGGTTTTTGGTTTTTGGTTTTTGTTTTTTGATTTTTGTTTTTTGGTTTTCGGTTAATTGTTTTTGGTTTTTGGTTTTTGGTTTTTGGTTTTTGGTTTTTGGTTTTTGGTTTTTGGTTTTTGGTTTTTGGTTTTTGGTTTTTGGTTTTTGGTTTTTGGTTTTTGGTTTTTGGTTTTTGGTTTTTGGTTTTGGTTTTTGGTTTTTGGTTTTTGGTTTTTGGTTTTTGGTTTTTGGTTTTTGGTTTTTGGTTTTTGGTTTTTGGTTTTTGGTTTTTGGTTTTTGGTTTTTGGTTTTTGGTTTTTGGTTTTTGGTTTTTGGTTTTTGGTTTTTGGTTTTTGGTTTTTGGTTTTTGGTTTTTGGTTTTTGGTTTTTGGTTTTTGGTTTTTGGTTTTTGGTTTTTGGTTTTTGGTTTTTGGTTTTTGGTTTTTGGTTTTTGTTTTTTGGTTTTTTTTTTTGGTTTTTGGTTTTTGGTTTTTGGTTTTTGTTTTTTGGTTTTTGGTTTTTGGGTTTTTGGTTTTTGGTTTTTGATTTTTGATTTTTGGTTTTTGGTTTTTGGTTTTTGGTTTTTGGTTTTTGGTTTTTGGTTTTTGGTTTTTGGTTTTTGGTTTTTGGTTTTTGGTTTTTGGTTTTTGGTTTTTGGTTTTTGGTTTTTGGTTTTTGGTTTTTGGTTTTTGGTTTTTGTTTTTTGGTTTTTTTTTAGTTTTTGGTTTTTGGTTTTTGTTTTTGGTTCTTGGTTTTTGGTTTTTGGTTTTTGGGTTTTTGGTTTTTGGTTTTTGGTTTTTGGTTTTTGGTTTTTGGTTTTTGGTTTTTGGTTTTTGGTTTTTGGTATTTGGTTTTTGGTTTTTGGTTTTTGGTTTTTGGTTTTTGGTTTTTGGTTTTTGGTTTTTGGTTTTTGGTTTTTGGTTTTTGGTTTTCTGTTTTTGGTTTTTGGTTTTTGGTTTTTGGTTTTTGGTTTTTGGTTTTTGGTTTTTGGTTTTTGGTTTTTGGTTTTCGGTTTTTGGTTTTTGGTTTTTGTTTTTGGTTTTTGGTTTTTGGTTTTTGGTTTTTGTTTATTTTCTTAGGTTTTTGGTTTTTCTTTTTGTTTTTTGGTTTTTGTTTTTGTTTTCTGGTTTTTGGTGTTTGGTTTTTGGTTTTTGGTTTTTGGTTTTTGGTTTTTTGTTTTTGGTTTTTGGTTTTTGGTTTTTGGTTTTTGGTTTTTGGTTTTTGGTTTTTGGCTTTTGGTTTTTGGGTTTTGGTTTTTGGTTTTTGGTATTTGGTTCTTGGTATTTGGTTTTTGGTTTTTGATTTTTGGTTTTTGGTTTATGGTTTATTGTTTTTGGTTTTTGAGTTTTGGTTTTTGGTTTTTGGTTTTAGGTTTTTGGTTTTCGGTTTTTGGTTTTTGGTTTTTGGTTTTTGGTTTCTGGTTTTTGGTTTTCAGTTTTTGGTTTTTGGTTTTTTGGTTTTTGGTTTTTGAGTTTTGGTTTTTGGTTTTGGTTTTAAGTTTTTGGTTTTCGGTTTTTGGTTTTTGGTTTTTGGGTTTTTGGTTTCTGGTTTTTGGTTTTCAGTTTTTGGATTTTGGTTTTCTGGTTTTTGGTTCTTGGTTTTTGGTTTTTTGTTTTTGGTTTTTAGTTTTTGGTTTTTGGTTTTTGGTTTTTGGTTTTTGAGTTTGGTTTTTGGTTTTTGGTTTTTGGTTTTTGGTTTTTGGTTTTTGGTTTTTGGTTTTTGTTTTCGGTTTTTGGTTTTGGGATTTTGTTTTCGGTTTTTGGTTTTCGGTTTTTGGTTTTCGGTTTTTGGTTTTTGGTTTTTGGTTTTTGGTTTTTAGTTTTTGGTTTTTGGTTTTTGGTTTTTGGTTTTTGGTTTTTGGTTTTTGGTTTTTGGTTTTTGGTTTTTGGTTTTTGGTTTTTGGTTTTTGGTTTTTGGTTTTTGGTTTTTGGTTTTTGGTTTTTGGTTTTTGGTTTTTGGTTTTTGGTTTTTGGTTTTTGGTTTTTGGTTTTTGGTTTTTGGTTTTTGGTTTTTGGTTTTTAATTTTTGGTTTGTGGTTTTTGGTTTTTGGTTTGTGGTTTGTGGATTCGGTTTTTGGTTTTTCGTTTTTGGGTTTGGGTTTTTGGTTTTTGGTTTTTGATTTTTGGTTTTTGGTTTATGGTTTTTGGTTTTTGGTTTTTGGTTTTTGAGTTTTGGTTTTTGGTTTTGGTTTTAAGTTTTTGGTTTTCGGTTTTTGGTTTTTGGTTTTTGGGTTTTTGGTTTCTGGTTTTTGGTTTTCAGTTTTTGGTTTTTGGTTTTCTGGTTTTTGGTTCTTGGTTTTTGGTTTTTTGTTTTTGGTTTTTAGTTTTTGGTTTTTGGTTTTTGGTTTTTGGTTTTTGGGTTTTTTGTTTTTGGTCTTTGGTATTCAGTTTTTGGTTTTTGGTTTTCTGGTTTTTGGTTTTTGGTTTTTGGTTTTTGGTTTTTGGTTTTGGGTTTTTGGTTTTTGGTTTTTGAGTTTGGTTTTTGGTTTTTGGGTTTCTGGTTTCTGGTTTTTGGTTTTCAGTTTTTGGTTTTTGGTTTTCTGGTTTTTGGTTTATGGTTTTTGGTTTTTTGTTTTTGGTTTTAGGATTTTAGTTTTTGGGTTTTGGTTTTTGGTTTTTGGTTTTTGGTTTTTGGCTTTTGGTCTTTGGTTTTCAGTTTTTGGTTTTTGGTTTTTGGTTTTTCGTTTTTGGTTTTTGGTTTTTGGTTTTTGGTTTTTGGTTTTTGGTTTTTGGTTTATGGTTTTTGGTTTTTGGTTTTTGGTTTTTGGTTTTTGGTTTTTGGTTTTTGGTTTTTGGTTTTTGGTTTTTGGTTTTTGGTTTTTGGTTTTTGGTTTTTGGTTTTTGGTTTTTGGTTTTTGGTTTTTGGTTTTTGGTTTTTGGTTTTTGGTTTTTGGTTTTTGGTTTTTGGTTTTTGGTTTTTGGTTTTTGGTTTTTGGTTTTTGGTTTTTGGTTTTTGGTTTTTGGTTTTTGGTTTTTGGTTTTTGGTTTTTGGTTTTTGGTTTTTGTTTTTTGGCTTTTGTTTTTTGGTTTTCGGTTTATTGGTTTTGGTTTTTGGTTTTTGGTTTTTGGTTTTTGGTTTTTGGTTTTTGGTTTTTGGTTTTTGGTTTTTGGTTTTTGGTTTTTGGTTTTTGGTTTTTGGCTATGGTTTTTGGTTTTTGGTTTTTGGTTTTTGGTTTTTGGTTTTTGGTTTTTGGTTTTTGGTTTTTGGTTTTTGGTTTTTGTTTTTTGGTTTTTGTTTTTTGGTTTTCGGTTTATTGTTTTTGGTTTTTGGTTTTTGGTTTTTGGTTTTTGGTTTTTGGTTTTTGGTTTTTGGTTTTTGGTTTTTGTTTTTTGGTTTTCGGTTTATTGTTTTTGGTTTTTGGTTTTTGGTTTTTGGTTTTTGGTTTTTGGTTTTTGGTTTTTGGTTTTTGGTTTTTGGTTTTTGGTTTTTGGTTTTTGGTTTTTGGTTTTTGGTTTTTGGTTTTTGGTTTTTGGTTTTTGGTTTTTGGTTTTTGGTTTTTGGTTTTTGGTTTTTGGTTTTTGGTTTTTGGTTTTTGTTTTTTGATTTTTGTTTTTTGGTTTTCGGTTAATTGTTTTTGGTTTTTGGTTTTTGGTTTTTGGTTTTTGGTTTTTGGTTTTTGGTTTTTGGTTTTTGGTTTTTGGTTTTTGGTTTTTGGTTTTTGGTTTTTGGTTTTTGGTTTTTGGTTTTTGGTTTTTGGTTTTTGGTTTTTGGTTTTTGGTTTTTGGTTTTTGGTTTTTGGTTTTTGGTTTTTGGTTTTTGGTTTTTGGTTTTTGGTTTTTGGTTTTTGGTTTTTGGTTTTTGGTTTTTGGTTTTTGGTTTTTGGTTTTTGGTTTTTGGTTTTTGGTTTTTGGTTTTTGGTTTTTGGTTTTTGGTTTTTGGTTTTTGGTTTTTGGTTTTTGGTTTTTGGTTTTTGGTTTTTGGTTTTTGGTTTTTGGTTTTTGGTTTTTGGTTTTTGGTTTTTGGTTTTTGGTTTTTGGTTTTTGGTTTCTGGTTTTTGGTTTTTGGTTTTTGGTTTTTGGTTTTTGGTTTTTGGTTTTTGGTTTTTGGTTTTTGGTTTTTGGTTTTTGGTTTTTGGTTTTTGGTTTTTGGTTTTTAATTTTTGGTTTGTGGTTTTTGGTTTTTGGTTTGTGGTTTGTGGATTCGGTTTTTGGTTTTTCGTTTTTGGGTTTGGGTTTTTGGTTTTTGGTTTTTGATTTTTGGTTTTTGGTTTATGGTTTTTGGTTTTTGGTTTTTGGTTTTTGAGTTTTGGTTTTTGGTTTTGGTTTTAAGTTTTTGGTTTTCGGTTTTTGGTTTTTGGTTTTTGGGTTTTTGGTTTCTGGTTTTTGGTTTTCAGTTTTTGGTTTTTGGTTTTCTGGTTTTTGGTTCTTGGTTTTTGGTTTTTGAGTTTGGTTTTTGGTTTTTGGTTTTTGGTTTTTGGTTTTTGGTTTTTGGTTTTTGGTTTTTGTTTTCGGTTTTTGGTTTTGGGATTTTGTTTTCGGTTTTTGGTTTTCGGTTTTTGGTTTTTGGTTTTTGGTTTTTGGTTTTTGGTTTTTGGTTTTTAGTTTTTGGTTTTTGGTTTTTGGTTTTTGGTTTTTGGTTTTTGGTTTTTGGTTTTTGGTTTTTGGTTTTTGGTTTTTGGTTTTTGGTTTTTGGTTTTTGGTTTTTGGTTTTTGGTTTTTGGTTTTTGGTTTTTGGTTTTTGGTTTTTGGTTTTTGATTTTTGGTTTTTGGTTTTTGGTTTTTGGTTTTTGGTTTTTGGTTTTTGGTTTTTAATTTTTGGTTTGTGGTTTTTGGTTTTTGGTTTGTGGTTTGTGGATTCGGTTTTTGGTTTTTCGTTTTTGGGTTTGGGTTTTTGGTTTTTGGTTTTTGATTTTTGGTTTTTGGTTTATGGTTTTTGGTTTTTGGTTTTTGGTTTTTGAGTTTTGGTTTTTGGTTTTGGTTTTAAGTTTTTGGTTTTCGGTTTTTGGTTTTTGGTTTTTGGGTTTTGGGTTTTTGGTTTCTGGTTTTTGGTTTTCAGTTTTTGGTTTTTGGTTTTCTGGTTTTTGGTTCTTGGTTTTTGGTTTTTTGTTTTTGGTTTTTAGTTTTTGGTTTTTGGTTTTTGGTTTTTGGTTTTTGGGTTTTTTGTTTTTGGTCTTTGGTATTCAGTTTTTGGTTTTTGGTTTTCTGGTTTTTGGTTTTTGGTTTTTGGTTTTTGGTTTTTGGTTTTGGGTTTTTGGTTTTTGGTTTTTGAGTTTGGTTTTTGGTTTTTGGGTTTCTGGTTTCTGGTTTTTGGTTTTCAGTTTTTGGTTTTTGGTTTTCTGGTTTTTGGTTTATGGTTTTTGGTTTTTTGTTTTTGGTTTTTGGATTTTTAGTTTTTGGGTTTTGGTTTTTGGTTTTTGGTTTTTGGTTTTTGTTTTTGGCTTTTGGGTCTTTGGTTTTCAGTTTTTGGTTTTTGGTTTTTGGTTTTTCGTTTTTGGTTTTTGGTTTTTGGTTTTTGGTTTTGGTTTTTGGTTTTTGGTTTTTGGTTTTTGGTTTTTTGGTTTTTGGTTTTTGGTTTTTTGGTTTTTGGTTTTTGGTTTTTGGTTTTTGGTTTTTGGTTTTTGGTTTTTGGTTTTTGGTTTTTGGTTTTTGGTTTTTGGTTTTTGGTTTTTGGTTTTTGGTTTTTGGTTTTTGGTTTTTGGTTTTTGGTTTTTGGTTTTTGGTTTTTGGTTTTTGGTTTTTGGTTTTTGGTTTTTGGTTTTTGGTTTTTGGTTTTTGGTTTTTTGGTTTTTGGTTTTTGGTTTTTGGTTTTTGGTTTTTGGTTTTTGGTTTTTGGTTTTTGGTTTTTGTTTTTTGGCTTTTGTTTTTTGGTTTTCGGTTTATTGGTTTTGGTTTTTGGTTTTTGGTTTTTGGTTTTTGGTTTTTGGTTTTTGGTTTTTGGTTTTTGGTTTTTGGTTTTTGGTTTTTGTTTTTTGGTTTTTGGTTTTTGGCTTTGGTTTTTGGTTTTTGGTTTTTGGTTTTTGGTTTTTGGTTTTTGGTTTTTGGTTTTTGGTTTTTGGTTTTTGTTTTTTGGTTTTTGTTTTTTGGTTTTCGGTTTATTGTTTTTGGTTTTTTGGTTTTTGGTTTTTGGTTTTTGGTTTTTGGTTTTTGGTTTTTGGTTTTTGGTTTTTGGTTTTTGTTTTTTGGTTTTCGGTTTATTTGTTTTTGGTTTTTGGTTTTTGGTTTTTGGTTTTTGGTTTTTGTTTTTTGGTTTTTGGTTTTTGGTTTTTGGTTTTTGGTTTTTGGTATTTGGTTTTTGGTTTTGGTTTTTGGTTTTTGGTTTTTGGTTTTTGGTTTTGGTTTTTGGTTTTTGGTTTTTGGTTTTTGGTTTTTGGTTTTTGGTTTTTGGTTTTTGTTTTTTGATTTTTGTTTTTTGGTTTTCGGTTAATTGTTTTGGTTTTTGGTTTTTGGTTTTTTGGTTTTTGGTTTTTGGTTTTTGGTTTTTGGTTTTTGGTTTTTGGTTTTTGGTTTTTGGTTTTTGGTTTTTGGTTTTTGGTTTTTGGTTTTTGGTTTTTGGTTTTTGGTTTTTGGTTTTTGGTTTTTGGTTTTTGGTTTTTGGTTTTTGGTTTTTGGTTTTTGGTTTTTGGTTTTTGGTTTTTGGTTTTTTGGTTTTTGGTTTTTGGTTTTTGGTTTTTGGTTTTTGGTTTTTGGTTTTTGGTTTTTGGTTTTTGGTTTTTGGTTTTTGGTTTTTGGTTTTTGGTTTTTGGTTTTTGGTTTTTGGTTTTTGGTTTTTGGTTTTTGGTTTTTGGTTTTTGGTTTTTGGTTTTTGGTTTTTGGTTTTTGGTTTTTGGTTTTTGGTTTTTGGTTTTTGGTTTTTGGTTTTGGTTTTTGGTTTTTGGTTTTGGTTTTGGTTTTTGGTTTTTGGTTTCTGGTTTTTGGTTTTTGGTTTTTGGTTTTTGGTTTTTGGTTTTTGGTTTTTGGTTTTTGGTTTTTGGTTTTTGGTTTTTGGTTTTTGGTTTTGGTTTTTGGTTTTTGGTTTTTGGTTTTTGGTTTTTTGGTTTTTGGTTTTTGGTTTTTGGTTTTTGGTTTTTGGTTTTTGGTTTTTGGTTTTTGGTTTTTGGTTTTTGGTTTTTGGTTTTTGTTTTTGGTTTTTGGTTTTTGGTTTTTGGTTTTTGGTTTTAGGTTTAGTTTTTGGTTTTTTGGTTTTTGGTTTTTGTTTTTTGTTTTTTGGTTTTTGTTTTTTGGTTTTCGGTTTATTGTTTTTGGTTTTTGGTTTTTGGTTTTTGGTTTTTGGTTTTAGGTTTTTGGTTTTTGGTTTTTGGTTTTTGGTTTTTGTTTTTTGGTTTTTGTTTTTTGGTTTTCGGTTTATTGTTTTTGGTTTTTGGTTTTTGTTTTGGTTTTTGGTTTTTGGTTTTTGTTTTTGGTTTTTGGTTTTTGGTTTTTGGTTTTTTAGTTTTTTGTTTTTGGTTTTTGGTTTTTGGTTTTTGGTTTTTGGTTTTTGGTCTTTGGTTTTTGGTTTTTGGTTTTTGGTTTTTGGTTTTTGGTTTTGGTTTTTGGTTTTTGGTTTTTGGTTTTTGGTTTTTGGTTTTTGGTTTGTGGTTTTTGGTTTTTGGTTTTTGGTTTTTGGTTTTTGGTTTTTGGTTTTTGGTTTTTGGTTTTTGGTTTTTGGTTTTTGGTTTTTGGTTTTTGGTTTTTGGTTTTTGGTTTTTGGTATTTGGTTTTTGGTTTTTGGTTTTTGGTTTTTGGTTTTTGGTTTTTGGTTTTTGGTTTTTGGTTTTTGGTTTTTGGTTTTTGGTTTTCGTTTTTGGGTTTTGGTTTTTGGTTTTTGGTTTTGGTTTTTGGTTTTTGGTTTTTGGTTTTTGGTTTTTGGTTTTTTGTTTTTGTTTTTGGTTTTTTTTTGGTTTTTGGTTTTTGGTTTTTGTTTTTGGTTTTTGGTTTTTTGGTTTTTGGGTTTTTGGTTTTTGGTTTTTGTTTTTGGTTTTGGTTTTTGGTTTTTTGGTTTTTTTGTTTTTGGTTTTTGGTTTTTGTTTTTGGTTTTTGGTTTTTGGTTTTTGGTTTTTGGTTTTTTGGTTTTTGTTTTTTGGTTTTTTTTTTTAGTTTTTGGTTTTTGGTTTTTGTTTTTGGTTCTTGGTTTTTGGTTTTTGGTTTTTGGGTTTTTTGGTTTTTGGTTTTTGGTTTTTGGTTTTTGGTTTTTGGTTTTTGGTTTTGGTTTTTGGTTTTTGGTATTTGGTTTTTGGTTTTTGGTTTTTGGTTTTTGGTTTTTGGTTTTTGGTTTTTGGTTTTTGGTTTTTGGTTTTTGGTTTTTGGTTTTTGGTTTTTGGTTTTTGGTTTTGGTTTTTGGTTTTTGGTTTTTGGTTTTGGTTTTTGGTTTTTGGTTTTGGTTTTTGGTTTTTGGTTTTCGGTTTTTGGTTTTTGGTTTTTGTTTTTGGTTTTTGGTTTTTGGTTTTTGGTTTTTGGTTTTTGTTTATGTTCTTAGGTTTTTGGTTTTTCTTTTTGTTTTTTGGTTTTTGTTTTTGTTTTCTGGTTTTTGGTTTTTGGTTTTTGGTTTTTGGTTTTTGGTTTTTGGTTTTTTGTTTTTGGTTTTTGGTTTTTGTTGTTTGGTTTTTGGTTTTTGGTTTTTGGTTTTTGGCTTTTGGTTTTTGGGTTTTGGTTTTTGGTTTTTGGTATTTGGTTCTTGGTATTTGGTTTTTGGTTTTTGATTTTTGGTTTTTGGTTTATGGTTTTTGGTTTTTGGTTTTTGAGTTTTGGTTTTTGGTTTTTGGTTTTAGGTTTTTGGTTTTCGGTTTTTGGTTTTTGGTTTTTGGGTTTTTGGTTTCTGGTTTTTGGTTTTCAGTTTTTGGTTTTTGGTTTTCTGGTTTTTGGTTCTTGGTTTTTGGTTTTTTGTTTTTGGTTTTTGGTTTTTAGTTTTTGGTTTTTGGTTTTTGGTTTTTGGTTTTTGGGTTTTTGGTTTTCGGTCTTTGGTTTTCAGTTTTTGGTTTTTGGTTTTCTGGTTTTTGGTTTTTGGTTTTTGGTTTTTGGGTTTTTGGTTTTGGGTTTTTGGTTTTTGGTTTTTGAGTTTGGTTTTTGGTTTTTGGTTTTTGGTTTTTGGTTTTTGGTTTTTGGTTTTTGGTTTTTGTTTTCGGTTTTTGGTTTTGGGATTTTGTTTTCGGTTTTTGGTTTTCGGTTTTTGGTTTTTGGTTTTGGATTTTGGTTTTTGGTTTTTGGTTTTTGGTTTTTGGTTTTCGGTTTTTAGTTTTTGGTTTTTGGTTTTTGGTTTTTGGTTTTTGGTTTTTGGTTTTTGGTTTTTGGTTTTTGGTTTTTAATTTTTGGTTTGTGGTTTTTGGTTTTTGGTTTATAGTTTGTGGATTCGGTTTTTGGTTTTTCATTTTTGGGTTTGGGTTTTTGGTTTTTGGTTTTTGATTTTTGGTTTTTGGTTTATGGTTTTTGGTTTTTGGTTCTTGAGTTTTGGTTTTTGGTTTTGGTTTTAAGTTTTTGGTTTTCGGTTTTTGGTTTTTGGTTTTTGGGTTTTTGGTTTCTGGTTTTTGGTTTTCAGTTTTTGGTTTTTGGTTTTCTGGTTTTTGGTTCTTGGTTTTTGGTTTTTTGTTTTTGGTTTTTAGTTTTTGGTTTTTGGTTTTTGGTTTTTGGGTTTTTTGTTTTTGGTCTTTGGTATTCAGTTTTTGGTTTTTGGTTTTCTGGTTTTTGGTTTTTGGTTTTTGGTTTTTGGTTTTTGGTTTTTGGTTTTTGGTTTTTGGTTTTTGGTTTTTGGTTTTTGGTTTTTGGTTTTTGGTTTTTGGTTAATGGTTTTTGGTTTTTGGTTTTTGGTTTTTGGTTTTTGGTTTTTGGTTTTTGGTTTTTGGTTTTTGGTTTTTGGTTTTTGTTTTTTGGTTTTTGGTTTTCGGTTTTTGGTTTTTGGTTTTTGGTTTTTGGTTTTTGGTTTTTGGTTTTTGGTTTTTGGTTTTTGGTTTTTGGTTTTTGGTTTTTGGTTTTTGGTTTTTGGTTTTTGGTTTTTGGTTTTTGGTTTTTGGTTTTTGGTTTTTGGTTTTTGGTTTTTGGTTTTTGGTTTTTGGTTTTTGGTTTTTGGTTTTTGGTTTTTGGTTTTTGGTTTTTGGTTTTTGGTTTTTGGTTTTTGGTTTTTGGTTTTTGGTTTTTGGTTTTTGGTTTTTGGTTTTTGGTTTTTGGTTTTTGGTTTTTGGTTTTTCGTTTTTGGTTTTTGGTTTTTGGTTTTTGGTTTTTGGTTTTTGGTTTTTGGTTTTTGGGTTTTGGTTTTTGGTTTTTGGTTTTTGGTTTTTGGTTTTTGGTTTTTGGATTTTGGTTTTTGGTTTTTGGTTTTTGGTTTTTGGTTTCTGGTTTTTGGTTTTTGGTTTTTGGTTTTTGGTTTTTGGTTTTCGGTTTTTTGTTTTTGGTTTTTGGTTTTTGGTTTTTGGTCTTTGGTTTTTGGTTTTTGGTTTTGGTTTTTGGTTTTTGGTCTTTGGTTTTTGGTTTTTGGTTTTTGGTTTTTGGTTTTTGGTTTTTGGTTTTTGGTTTTTGGTTTTTGGTTTTTGGTTTTTGGTTTTTGGTTTTTGGTTTTTGGTTTTTGGTTTTTGGTTTTTGGTTTTTGGTTTTTGGTTTTTGGTTTTTGGTTTTTGGTTTTTGGTTTTTGGTTTTTGGTTTTTGGTTTTTGGTTTTTGGTTTTTGGTTTTTGGTTTTTGGTTTTTGGTTTTTGGTTTTTCGTTTTTGGTTTTTGGTTTTTGGTTTTTGGTTTTTGGTTTTTGGTTTTTGGTTTTTGGGTTTTGGTTTTTGGTTTTTGGTTTTTGGTTTTTGGTTTTTGGTTTTTGGATTTTGGTTTTTGGTTTTTGGTTTTTGGTTTTTGGTTTCTGGTTTTTGGTTTTTGGTTTTTGGTTTTTGGTTTTTGGTTTTTGGTTTTTGGTTTTTGGTTTTTCGTTTTTGGTTTTTGGTTTTTGGTTTTTGGTTTTTGGTTTTTGGTTTTTGGTTTTTGGGTTTTGGTTTTTGGTTTTTGGTTTTTGGTTTTTGGTTTTTGGTTTTTGGATTTTGGTTTTTGGTTTTTGGTTTTTGGTTTTTGGTTTCTGGTTTTTGGTTTTTGGTTTTTGGTTTTTGGTTTTTGGTTTTCGGTTTTTTGTTTTTGGTTTTTGGTTTTTGGTTTTTGGTCTTTGGTTTTTGGTTTTTGGTTTTGGTTTTTGGTTTTTGGTCTTTGGTTTTTGGTTTTTGGTTTTTGGTTTTTGGTTTTTGGTTTTTGGTTTTTGGTTTTTGGTTTTTGGTTTTTGGTTTTTGGTTTTTGGTTTTTGGTTTTTGGTTTTTGGTTTTTGGTTTTTGGTTTTCTGTTTTTGGTTTTTGGTTTTTGGTTTTTGGTTTTTGTTTTTTGGTTTTTGTTTTTTGGTTTGCGGTTTATTGTTTTTGGTTTTTGGTTTTTGGTTTTTGATTTTTGGTTTTTGGTTTTTGGTTTTTGGTTTTTGGTTTTTGGTTTTTGGTTTTTGGTTTTTGGTTTTTGGTTTTTGGTTTTTGGTTTTTGGTTTTTGGTTTTTGGTTTTTGGTTTTTGGTTTTTGGTTTTTGGTTTTTGGTTTTTGGTTTTTGGTTTTTGGTTTTTGGTTTTTGGTTTTTGGTTTTTGGTTTTTGGTTTTTGGTTTTTGGTTTTTGGTTTTTGGTTTTTGGTTTTTGGTTTTTGGTTTTTGGTTTTTGGTTTTTGGTTTTTGGTTTTTGGTTTTTGGTTTTTGGTTTTTGGTTTTTGGTTTTTGGTTTTTGGTTTTTGGTTTTTGGTTTTTGGTTTTTGGGTTTTGGTTTTTGGTTTTCGGTTTTTGGTTTTTGGTTTTTGTTTTTGGTTTTTGGTTTTTGTTTATTGGTTTTTGGTTTTTGGTTTTTGGTTTTTGGCTTTTGGCTTTTGGTTTTTGGTTTTTGGTTTTTGGTTTTTGGTTTTTGATTTTTGGTATTTGGTTTTTGGTTTTTGATTTTTGGTTTTTGGTTTATGGTTTTTGGTTTTTGGTTTTTGGTTTTTGAGTTTTGGTTTTTGGTTTTTGGTTTTAAGTTTTTGGTTTTCGGTTTTTGGTTTTTGGTTTTTGGGTTTTTGGTTTCTGGTTTTTGGTTTTCAGTTTTTGGTTTTTGGTTTTCTGGTTTTTGGTTCTTGGTTTTTGGTTTTTTGATTTTGGTTTTCAGTTTTTGGTTTTTGGTTTTCGGGTTTTTGGTTTTTGGTCTTTGGTTTTCAGTTTTTGGTTTTTGGTTTTCTGGTTTTTGGTTTTTGGTTTTTGGTTTTGGGTTTTTGGTTTTAGTTTTTGGTTTTTGGTTTTTGGTTTTTGGTTTTTGGTTTTTGGTTCTTGGTTTTTGGTTTTTGGTTTTTAATTTTTGGTTTGTGGTTTTTGGTTTTTGGTTTGTGGTTTGTGGATTCGGTTTTTGGTTTTTCGTTTTTGGGTTTGGGTTTTTGGTTTTTGGTTTTTGATTTTTGGTTTTTGGTTTATGGTTTTTGGTTTTTGGTTTTTGATTTTTGGTTTTTGGTTTATGGTTTTTGGTTTTTGGTTTTTGGTTTTTGGTTTTTTGTTTTTGGTTTTTGGTTTTTGTTTTTTGGTTTTTGGTTTTTGGTTTTTGGTTTTTGTCTTTTGGCTTTTGGTTTTTGGTTTTTGGTTTTTGGTTTTTGGTATTTGGTTTTTGGTATTTGGTTTTTGGTTTACTGATTTTTGGTTTTTGGTTTATGGTTTTTGGTTTTTGGTTTTTGGTTTTTGAGTTTTGGTTTTTGGTTTTTGGTTTTAAGTTTTTGGTTTTCAGTTTTTGGTTTTTGGTTTTTGGGTTTTTGGTTTCTGGTTTTTGGTTTTCAGTTTTTGGTTTTCTGGTTTTTGGTTCTTGGTTTTTGGTTTTTTGTTTTTGGTTTTTAGTTTTTGGTTTTTGGTTTTTGGTTTTTGGTTTTCGGGTTTTTGGTTTTTGGTCTTTGGTTTTCAGTTTTTGGTTTTTGGTTTTCTGGTTTTTGGTTTTTGGTTTTTGGTTTTTGGTTTCGGGTTTTTGGTTTTTGGTTTTTGAGTTTGGTTTTTGGTTTTCTGGTTTTTGGTTTCTGGTTTTTGGTTTTCAGTTTTTGGTTTTTGGTTTTCTGGTTTTTGGTTTATGGTTTTTGGTTTTTTGTTTTTGGTTTTTGGATTTTAGTTTTTGGTTTTTGGTTTTTGGTTTTTGGTTTTTGGTTTTCGGTTTTTGGTTTTTGGTCTTTGGTCTTTGGTTTTTGGTCTTTGGTTTTTGGTTTTTGGTTTTGGTTTTTGGTTTTTGGTTTTTGGTTTTTGGTTTTTGGTTTTTGGTTTTTGGTTTTTGGTTTTTGGTTTTTGGTTTTTGGTTTTTGGTTTTTGGTTTTTGGTTTTTGGTTTTTGGTTTTTGGTTTTTGGTTTTTGGTTTTTGGTTTTTGGTTTTTGGTTTTTGGTTTTTGGTTTTTGGTTTTTGGTTTTTGGTTTTTGGTTTTTGGTTTTTGGTTTTTAGTTTTTGGTTTTTGGTTTTTGGTTTTTGGTTTTTGGTTTTTGGTTTTTGGTTTTTGGTTTTTGGTTTTTGGTTTTTGGTTTTTGGTTTTTGGTTTTTGGTTTTTGGTTTTTGGTTTTTGGTTTTTGGTTTTTGGTTTTTGGTTTTTGGTTTTTGGTTTTTGGTTTTTGGTTTTTGGTTTTTGGTTTTTGGTTTTTGGTTTTTGGTTTTTGGTTTTTGGTTTTTGGTTTTTGGTTTTTGGTTTTTGGTTTTTGGTTTTTGGTTTTTGGTTTTTGGTTTTTGGTTTTTGGTTTTTGGTTTTTGGTTTTTGGTTTTGGTTTTTAGGTTTTTGGTTTTTGGTTTTAGGTTTTTGGTTTTTGGTTTTTGGTTTTTGGTTTTTGGTTTTTGGTTTTTGGTTTTTGGTTTTTGGTTTTTGGTTTTTGGTTTTTGGTTTTTGGTTTTTGGTTTTTGGTTTTTAATTTTTGGTTTGTGGTTTTTGGTTTTTGGTTTGTGGTTTGTGGATTTGGTTTTTGGTTTTTTGTTTTTGGGTGTGGGTTTTTGGTTTTTGGTTTTGGATTTTGGTTTTTGGTTTTTGGTTTTTGGTTTTCAGTTTTCAGTTTTTGGTTTTTGGTTTTTGGTTTTTGGTTTTTGGTTTTTGGTTTTTGTTTTTGGTTTTTTGTTTTTGGTTTTTGGTTTTTAGTTTTTGGTTTTTGGTTTTTGGTTTTTGGATTTTGGTTTTTGGTTCTTGGTTTTTGGTTTTTGTTTTTTGGTTTTTTGTTTTTGGTTTTAGGTTTTCAGTTTTTGGTTTTTGGTTTGTGGTTTTTGGTTTTTGGTTTTTGGTTTTTGGTTTTTGGTTTTTGTTTTTTGTTTTTGGTTTTTGGTTTTTGGTTTGTGGTTTTTGGTTTTTGGTTTTTGGTTTTTGGTTTTTGGTTTTTGGTTTTTGATTTTTGGTTTTTGGTTTTTGATTTTTGGTTTTTGGTTTTTCGTTTTTGGTTTTTGGTTTTTGGTTTTTGGTATTTGGTTTTTGGTTTTTGTTTTTTGGATTTTGGTTTTTGGTTTTTGGTTTTTGGTTTTTGGTTTTTGGTTTTTGGTTTTCGGTTTTTAGTTTTTGGTTTTTGGTTTTTGGTTTTTGGTTTTTGGTTTTTGGTTTTTGGTTTTTGGTTTTTGTTTTTGGTTTTTTGTTTTTGGTTTTTGGTTTTTAGTTTTTGGGTTTTTGGTTTTTTGTTTTTGGTTTTAGGTTTTCAGTTTTTGGTTTTTGGTTTGTGGTTTTTGGTTTTTGGTTTTTGGTTTTTGGTTTTTGGTTTTTGGTTTTTGGTTTTTGGTTTTATGTTTTTGGTTTTTGGGTTTTTGGTTTTTGGTTTTTTGGTTTTTAGTTTTTGGTTTTTGGTTCTTGGTTTTTGGTTTTTGGTTTTTGGTTTTGGGTTTTTTAGTTTTGGTTTTTGGTTTTTGGTTTTTGGTTTTTGGTCTTTGGTTTTCGGTTTTTGGTTTTTGGTTTTTTGTTTTTGGTTTTTGGTTTTTGGTTTTTGGTTTTTGGTTTTTGGTTTTTGGTTTTTGGTTTTTGGTTTTTGGTATTTGGTTTTTGGTTTTTGGTTTTATGTTTTTGGTTTTTGGGTTTTTGGTTTTTGGTTTTTTGGTTTTTAGTTTTTGGTTTTTGGTTTTTGGTTTTTGGTTTTTGGTTTTTGGTTTTGGGTTTTTTAGTTTTGGTTTTTGGTTTTTGGTTTTTGGTTTTTGGTTTTTGGTCTTTGGTTTTCGGTTTTTGGTTTTTGGTTTTTTGTTTTTGGTTTTTGGTTTTTGGTTTTTGGTTTTTGGTTTTTGGTTTTTGGTTTTTGGTTTTTGGTTTTTGGTTTTTGGTTTTTGGTTTTTGGTTTTTTGTTTTTGGTCTTTGGTTTTCGGTTTTTGGTTTTTGATTTTGGTTTTTTGTTTTTGGTTTTTGGTTTTTGGTTTTTGGTATTTGGTTTTTGGTTTTTGGTATTTGGTTTTTGGTTTTTGGTTTTATGTTTTTGGTTTTTAATTTTTGGTTTGTGGTTTTTGGTTTTTGGTTTGTGGTTTGTGGATTTGGTTTTTGGTTTTTCGTTTTTGGGTGTGGGTTTTTGGTTTTTGGTTTTGGATTTTGGTTTTTGGTTTTTGGTTTTTGGTTTTCAGTTTTCAGTTTTTGGTTTTTGGTTTTTGGTTTTTGGTTTTTGGTTTTTGGTTTTTGTTTTTGGTTTTTTGTTTTTGGTTTTTGGTTTTTAGTTTTTGGTTTTTGGTTTTTGGTTTTTGGATTTTGGTTTTTGGTTCTTGGTTTTTGGTTTTTGTTTTTTGGTTTTTTGTTTTTGGTTTTAGGTTTTCAGTTTTGCGTTTTTGGTTTGTGGTTTTTGGTTTTTGGTTCTTGGTTTTTGGTTTTTGGTTTTTGGTTTTTGTTTTTTGTTTTTGGTTTTTGGTTTTTGGTTTGTGGTTTTTGGTTTTTGGTTTTTGGTTTTTGGTTTTTGGTTTTTGGTTTTTGATTTTTGGTTTTTGGTTTTTGATTTTTGGTTTTTGGTTTTTCGTTTTTGGTTTTTGGTTTTTGGTTTTTGGTATTTGGTTTTTGGTTTTTGTTTTTTGGATTTTGGTTTTTGGTTTTTGGTTCTTGGTTTTTGGTTTTTGGTTTTTGGTTTTTGGTTTTTAGTTTTTGGTTTTTGGTTTTTGGTTTTTGGTTTTTGGTTTTTGGTTTTTGTTTTTGGTTTTTTGTTTTTGGTTTTTGGTTTTTAGTTTTTGGGTTTTTGGTTTTTTGTTTTTGGTTTTAGGTTTTCAGTTTTTGGTTTTTGGCTTGTGGTTTTTGGTTTTTGGTTTTTGGTTTTTGGTTTTTGGTTTTTGGTTTTTGGTTTTTGTTTTTTGTTTTTGGTTTTTGGTTTTTGGTTTGTGGTTTTTGGTTTTTGTTTTTTGTTTTTGGTCTTTGGTTTTTGGTTTTTGTTTTTTGTTTTTTGTTTTTGGTGTTTGTTTTTTGGTTTTTGGTTTTTGTTTTTTGGTTTTTGGTTTTTGGTTTATGGTTTTTGGTTTTTGGTTTTTGGTTTTTGGTTTTAGGTTTTTGGTTTTTGTTATTTGGTTTTTGGTTTTTGGTTTTCAGTTTTTGGTTTTTGGTTTTCTGGTTTTTGGTTTTTGGTTTTTGGTTTTTGGTTTTTGGTTTTTGATTTTTGGTTTTTGGTTTTGGGTTTTTTAGTTTTGGTTTTTGGTTTTTGGTTTTCGGTTTTTGGTTTTTGGTCTTTGGTTTTCGGTTTTTGGTTTTTGGTTTTTTGTTTTTGGTTTTTGGTTTTTGGTTTTTGGTTTTTGGTTTTTGGTTTTTGGTTTTTGGTTTTTGGTTTTTGGTTTTTGGTTTTTGGTCTTTGGTTTTCGGTTTTTGGTTTTTGATTTTGGTTTTTTGTTTTTGGTTTTTGGTTTTTGGTTTTTGGTATTTGTTTTCTTTTTTGGTTTTTGGTCTTTTGGTTTTTGGTTTATGGTTTTTAGTTCTTGGTTTTTGGTTTTTGGTTTTTGGTTTTTGGTCTTTGGTTTTCGGTTTTTGGTTTTTGAATTTGGTTTTTTGTTTTTGGTTTTTGGTTTTTGGTTTTTGGTTTTTGGTTTTTGGTTTTTGGTTTTTGGTTTTTGGTTTTTGGTTTTTGGTCTTTGGTTTTCGGTTTTTGGTTTTTGATTTTGGTTTTTGGTTTTTGGTTTTTGGTTTTTGGTTTTTGGTTTTTGGTTTTTGGTTTTTTGTTTTTGGTTTTTGGTTTTTGGTTTTTGGTTTTTTGTTTTTGGTTTTTGGTTTTTGGTTTTTGGTTTTTGGTTTTTGGTTTTTGGTTTTTGGTTTTGGTTTTTGGTTTTTGGTTTTTGGTTTTTGGTTTTTGGTTTTTGGTTTTTGGTGTTTGGTTTTTGGTTTTTGGTTTTTGGTTTTTGGTTTTTGGTTTTTGGTTTTTGGTTTTTGGTTTTCGGTTTATTGTTTTTGGTTTTTGGTTTTTGGTTTTTGTTTTTTGGTTTTTGGTTTTTGGTTTTTGGTTTTTGGTTTTTGGTTTTTGGATTTGGTTTTTGGTTTTTGGTTTTTGGTTTTTGGTTTTTGGTTTTTGGTTTTTGGTTTTTGGTTTTTGGTTTTTGGTTTTTGGTTTTTGGTTTTTGGTTTTTGGTTTTTGGTTTTTGGTTTTTGGTTTTTGGTTTTTGGTTTTTGGTTTTTGTTTTTTGGTTTTTGGTTTTCGGTTTTATGTTTTTGGTTTTTGGTTTTTGATTTTTGGTTTTTGGTTTTTGGTTTTTGGTTTTTGGTTTTGGGTTTTGGTTTTTGGTTTTTGGTTTTTGGTTTTTGGTTTTTGGTTTTTGGTTTTTGGTTTTAGGTTTTTGGTTTTTGGTTTTTGGTTTTTGGTATTTGGTTTTTGGTTTTTGGTTTTTGGTTTTTGTTTTTTGGTTTTTGGTTTTCGGTTTTTTGTTTTTGGTTTGTGTTTTTTGGTTTTTGGTTTTTGGTTTTCGGTTTTTGGTTTTTGTTTTCTGGTTTTTGGTTTTTGGTTTTCGGTTTATTGTTTTTGGCTTTTGGCTTTTGGTTTTTGGTTTTTGGTTTTTGGTTTTTGGTTTTTGGTTTTCTGTTTTTGGTTTTTGGTTTTTGGTTTTTGGTTTTTGGTTTTTAGTTTCTGGTTTTTGGTTTTTGGTTTTTGGTTTTTGGTTTTTGGTTTTTGGTTTTTGGTTTTTGGTTTTTGGTTTTTGGTTTTTGGTTTTTGGTTTTTGGTTTTTGGTTTTTGGTTTTTAGTTTTTGGTTTTTGGTTTTTGGTTTTTGGTTTTTGGGTTTTGGTTTTTGGGTTTTGGTTTTTGGTTTTTGGTTTTTGGTTTTTGGTTTTTGGTTTTTGGTTTTTGGTTTTTGGTTTTTGGTTTTTGGTATTCTGTTTTTGGTTTTTGGTTTTTGGTTTTTGGTTTTTGGTTTTTGATTTTGGTTTTTGGTTTTTGGTTTTTGGTTTTTGGTTTTTGGTTTTTGGTTTTTGGTTTTTGGGTTTTGGTTTTTGGGTTTTGGTTTTTGGTTTTTGGTTTTTGGTTTTTGGTTTTTGGTTTTTGGTTTTTGGTTTTTGGTTTTTGGTTTTTGGTTTTTGGTTTTTGGTTTTTGGTTTTTGGGTTTTGGTTTTTGGTTTTTGGTTTTTGGTTTTTGGTTTTTGGTTTTTGGTTTTTGGTTTTCGGTTTTCTGTTTTTGGTTTTTGGTTTTTGGTTTTCTGTTTTTGGTTTTTGGTTTTTGGTTTTTGGTTTTTGGTTTTTGGTTTTTGGTTTTTGGTTTTTGGTTTTTGGTTTTTGGTTTTTGGTATTGGTTTTTGGTTTTTGGTTTTTGGTTTTTGGTTTTTGGTTTTTGGTTTTTGGTTTTTGGTTTTCTGTTTTTGGTTTTTGGTTTTTGGTTTTTGGTTCTTGGTTTTCTGTTTTTGGTTTTTGGTTTTTGGTTTTTGGTTTTTGGTTTTTGATTTTGGTTTTTGGTTTTTGGTTTTTGGTTTTTGGTTTTTGGTTTTCTGTTTTTGGTTTTTGGTTTTTGGTTTTTTGTTTTTGGTTTTTGGTTTTTGGTTTTTGGTTTTTGGTTTTTGGTTTTTAGTTTTTGGTTTTGGTTTTTGGTTTTTGGTTTTTGGTTTTTGGTTTTTGGTTTTTGGTGTTTGGTTTTTGGTTTTTGGTTTATGGTTTTTGGTTTTTGGTTTTTGGTTTTTGGTTTTTGGTTTTTGGTTTTTGATTTTTGGTTTTTGGTTTTTGGTTTTTGGTTTTTGGTTTTTGGTTTTTGGTTTTTGTTTTTGGTTTTTTGTTTTTGTTTTTTGGTTTTTGGATTTTGGTTTTTGGTATTTGGTTTTTGGTTTTTGGTTTTTGGTTTTTGTTTTTGGTTTTTGGTTTTTGGTTTTTGGTTTTTGGTTTTTGGATTTTGGTTTTTGGTTTTTGGTTTTTGGTTTTTGGTTTTTGGTTTTTGTTTTTGGTTTTTGGTTTTTGGTTTTTGGTTTTTGGTTTTTGGTTTTTGGTTTTTGGTTTTTGGTTTTTGGTTTTTAGTTTTTGGTTTTTGGTTTTTGGTTTTTGGTTTTTGGTTTTTGGTTTTTGGTTTTTGTTTTTTGGTTTTTGGTTTTCGGTTTTATGTTTTTGGTTTTTGGTTTTTGATTTTTGGTTTTTGGTTTTTGGTTTTTGGTTTTTGGTTTTGGGTTTTGGTTTTTGGTTTTTGGTTTTTGGTTTTTGGTTTTTGGTTTTTGGTTTTTGGTTTTTGGTTTTTGGTTTTTGGTTTTTGGTTTTTGGTATTTGGTTTTTGTTTTTTGGTTTTTGGTTTTTGTTTTTTGGTTTTTGGTTTTCGGTTTTTTGTTTTTGGTTTGTGTTTTTTTGGTTTTTGGTTTTTGGTTTTTGGTTTTTGGTTTTTGGTTTTTGGTTTTTGTTTTCTGGTTTTTGGTTTTTGGTTTTCGGTTTATTGTTTTTGGCTTTTGGCTTTTGGTTTTTGGTTTTTGGTTTTTGGTTTTTGGTTTTCTGTTTTTGGTTTTTGGTTTTTGGTTTTTGGTTTTTGGTTTTTAGTTTCTGGTTTTTGCTTTTGGTTTTTGGTTTTTGGTTTTTGGTTTTTGGTTTTTGGTTTTTGGTTTTTGGTTTTTGGTTTTTGGTTTTTGGTTTTTGGTTTTTGGTTTTTGGTTTTTGGTTTTTGGTTTTTGGTTTTTGGTTTTTGGGTTTTGGTTTTTGGGTTTTGGTTTTTGGTTTTTGGTTTTTGGTTTTTGGTTTTTGGTTTTTGGTTTTTGGTTTTTGATTTTTGGTTTTTGGTATTCTGTTTTTGGTTTTTGGTTTTTGGTTTTTGGTTTTTGGTTTTTGATTTTGGTTTTTGGTTTTTGGTTTTTGGTTTTTGGTTTTTGGTTTTTGGTTTTTGGTTTTTGGTTTTTGGGTTTTGGTTTTTGGGTTTTGGTTTTTGGTTTTTGGTTTTTGGTTTTTGGTTTTTGGTTTTTGGTTTTTGGTTTTTGGTTTTTGGTTTTTGGTTTTTGGTTTTTGGTTTTTGGTTTTTGGTTTTTGGTTTTTGGTTTTTGGTTTTTGGTTTTTGGTTTTTGGTTTTTGGTTTTTGGTTTTTGGTTTTTGGTTTTCTGTTTTTGGTTTTTGGTTTTTGGTTTTTGGTTTTTGGTTTTTGGTTTTTGGTTTTTGGTTTTTGGTTTTTGGTTTTTGGTTTTTGGTTTTTGGTTTTTGGTTTTTGGTATTGGTTTTTGGTTTTTGGTTTTTGGTTTTTGGTTTTTGGTTTTTGGTTTTTGGTTTTTGGTTTTTGGTTTTTGGGTTTTGGTTTTTGGGTTTTGGTTTTTGGTTTTTGGTTTTTGGTTTTTGGTTTTTGGTTTTTGGTTTTTGGTTTTTGGTATTCTGTTTTTGGTTTTTGGTTTTTGGTTTTTGGTTTTTGGTTTTTGGTTTTTGATTTTGGTTTTTGGTTTTTGGTTTTTGGTTTTTGGTTTTTGGTTTTTGGTTTTTGGTTTTTGGTTTTTGGTTTTTGGTTTTTGGTTTTCTGTTTGTGGTTTTTGGTTTTTGGTTTCCTGTTTTTGGTTTTTGGTTTTTGGTTTTTGGTTTTTGGTTTTTGTTTTTGGTTTTTGGTTTTTGGTTTTTGGTTTTTGGTTTTTGGTTTTTGGTTTTTGGTTTTTGGTTTTTGGTTTTTGGTTTTTGGTTTCTGGTTTTTGGTTTTTGGTTTTTGGTTTTTGGTTTTATGTTTTTGGTTTTTGGGTTTTTGGTTTTTGGTTTTTTGGTTTTTAGTTTTTGGTTTTTGGTTTTTGGTTTTTGGTTTTTGGTTTTTGGTTTTTGGGTTTTTGGTTTTTGGTTTTTGGTTTTTGGTTTTTGGTTTTTGGTTTTTGGTTTTTGGTTTTTGGTTTTTGGTTTTTGGTTTTTGGTTTTACGTTTTTGGTTTTTGGTTTTTGGTTTTTTGTTTTTGGTTTTTGGTTTTTGGTTTTTGGTTTTTGGTTTTTGGTTTTTGGTTTTTGGTTTTTGGTTTTTGGTTTTTGGTTTTTGGTTTTTGGTTTTTGGTTTTTGGTTTTTGGTTTTTGGTTTTTGGTTTTTGGTTTTTGGTTTTTGGTTTTTGGTTTTTGGTTTTTGGTTTTTGGTTTTTGGTTTTTGGTTTTTGGTTTTTGGTTTTTGGTTTTTGGTTTTTGGTTTTTGGTTTTTGTTTTTTGGTTTTGGTATTTGGTTTTTGGTTTTTGGTATTGGTTTTTGGTTTTTGGTTTTTGGTTTTTGGTTTTTGGTTTTTGGTTTTTGGTTTTTGGTTTTTGGTTTTTGGTTTTTGGTTTTTGGTTTTTGGTTTTTGGTTTTCTGTTTTTGGTTTTTGGTTTTTGGTTTTTGGTTTTTGGTTTTTGGTTTTTGGTTTTTGGTTTTTGGTTTTTGGTTTTTGGTTTTTGGTTTTTGGTTTTTGGTTTTTGGTTTTTGGTTTTTGGTTTTTGGTTTCTGGTTTTTGGTTTTTGGTTTTTGGTTTTTGGTTGTTGGTTTTTGGTTTTTGGCTTTTGGCTTTTGGTTTTTGGTTTTTGGTTTTTGGTTTTTAGTTTTTGGTTTTTGGTTTTTGGTTTTTGGTTTTTGGTTTTTGGATTTTGGTTTTTGGTTTTTGGTTTTTGGCTTTTGGTTTTTGGTTTTTGGTTGTTGGTTTTTGGTTTTTGGTTTTTGGTTTTTGGCTTTTGGTTTTTGGTTTTTGGTTTTTGGTTGTTGGTTTTTGGTTTTTGGTTTTTGGCTTTTGGTTTTTGGTTTTTGGTTTTTGGTTTTTGGTTTTTTTTTTTTGGTTTTTGGTTTTTGGTTTTTGGTTTTTGTTTTTGGTTTTTGGTTTTTGGTTTTTGGGTTTTTGGTTTTTGGTTTTTGTTTTTGGTTTTTGGTTTTTGGTTTTCTGTTTGTGGTTTTTGGTTTTTGGTTTTTGGTTTTTGGTTTTTGGCTTTTGGTTTTTGGTTTTTGGTTTTTGGTTTTTGGTTTTTTTTTTTTTGGTTTTTGGTTTTTGGTTTTTGGTTTTTGTTTTTGGTTTTTGGTTTTTGGTTTTTGGTTTTTGGTTTTTGGTTTTTGGTTTTCTGTTTTTGGTTTTTGGTTTTTGGTTTTTGGTTTTTGGTTTTTGGTTTTTGGTTTTTGGTTTTTGGTTTTTGGTTTTTGGTTTTTGGTTTTTGGTTTTTGGTTTTTGGTTTTTGGTTTTTGGTTTTTGGTTTTTGGTTTTTGGTTTTTGGTTTTTGGTTTTTGGTTTTTGGTTTTTGGTTTTTGGTTTTTGTTTTTTGGTTTTTGGTATTTGGTTTTTGGTTTTTGGTATTGGTTTTTGGTTTTTGGTTTTTGGTTTTTGGTTTTTGGTTTTTGGTTTTTGGTTTTTGGTTTTTGGTTTTTGGTTTTTGGTTTTTGGTTTTTGGTTTTTGTTTTTTTGTTTTTGGTATTTGGGTTTTGGTTTTTGGTATTGGTTTTTGGTTTTTGGTTTTTGGTTTTTGGTTCTTGGTTTTTGGTTTTTGGTTTTTGGTTTTTGGTTTTTGGTTTTTGGTTTTTGGTTTTTGGTTTTTGGTTTTTGGTTTTTGGTTTTTGGTTTTTGGTTTTTGGTTTTTGGTTTTTGGTTTTTGGTTTTTGGTTTTTGGTTTTTTGTTTTTGGTTTTTGGTTTTTGGTTTTTGGTTTTTGGTTTTCTGTTTTTGGTTTTTGGTTTTTGGTTTTCTGTTTTTGGTTTTTGGTTTTTGGTTTTTGGTTTTTGGTTTTTGGTTTTTGGTTTTTGGTTTTTGGTTTTTGGTTTTTGGTTTTTGGTTTTTGGTTTTTGGTTTTTGGTTTTTGGTTTTTGGTTTTTGGTTTTTGGTTTTTGGTTTTTGGTTTTTGGTTTTAGGTTTTTGGTTTTTGGTTTCTGGTTTTTGGTTTTTGGTTTTTGGTTTTTGGTTTTATGTTTTTGGTTTTTGGGTTTTTGGTTTTTGGTTTTTTGGTTTTTGGTTTTTGGTTTTTGGTTTTTGGTTTTTGGTTTTTGGTTTTTGGTTTTTGGTTTTTGGTTTTTGGTTTTTGGTTTTTGGTTTTTGGTTTTTGGTTTTTGGTTTTTGGTTTTTGGTTTTTGGTTTTTGGTTTTTGGTTTTTGGTTTTTGGTTTTTGGTTTTTGGTTTTTGGTTTTTGGTTTTTGGTTTTTGGTTTTTGGTTTTTGGTTTTTGGTTTTTGGTTTTTGGTTTTTGGTTTTTGGTTTTTGGTTTTTGGTTTTTGGTTTTTGGTTTTTGGTTTTTGGTTTTTGGTTTTTGTTTTTTGGTTTTTGGTTTTTGGTTTTTGGTTTTTGGTTTTTGGTTTTTGGTTTTTGGTTTTTGGTTTTTGGTTTTTGGTTTTTGGTTTTTGGTTTTTGGTTTTTGGTTTTTGGTTTTTGGTTTTTGGTTTTTGGTTTTCTGTTTTTGGTTTTTGGTTTTTGGTTTTTGGTTTTTGGTTTTTGGTTTTTGGTTTTTGGTTTTTGGTTTTTGGTTTTTGGTTTTTGGTTTCTGGTTTTTGGTTTTTGGTTTTTGGTTTTTGGTTGTTGGTTTTTGGCTTTTGGTTTTTGGTTTTTGGTTTTTGGTTTTTGGTTTTTGGTTTTTGGTTTTTGGTTTTTGGTTTTTGGTTTTTGGATTTTGGTTTTTGGTTTTTGGTTTTTGGCTTTTGGTTTTTGGTTTTTGGTTGTTGGTTTTTGGTTTTTGGTTTTTGGTTTTTGGCTTTTGGTTTTTGGTTTTTGGTTTTTGGTTGTTGGTTTTTGGTTTTTGGTTTTTGGCTTTTGGTTTTTGGTTTTTGGTTTTTGGTTTTTGGTTTTTGGTTTTTTTTTTTTTGGTTTTTGGTTTTTGGTTTTTGGTTTTTGTTTTTGGTTTTTGGTTTTTGGTTTTTGGTTTTTGGGTTTTTGGTTTTTGGTTTTTGGTTTTTGGTTTTTGGTTTTTGGTTTTTGGTTTTTGGTTTTTGGTTTTTGGTTTTTGGTTTTTGGTATTTGGTTTTTGGCTTTATGTTATTGGTTTTTGGTTTTTGGTTTTTGGTTTTTGGTTTTTGGTTTTTGGTTTTTGGTTTTCAGTTTTTTGGTTTTTGGTTTTTAGTTTTTGGTTTTTGGTTTTTGGTTTTTGGTTTTTGGTTTTTGATTTTTGGTTTTTGGTTTTTGGTTTTTGGTTTTTGGTTTTTGGTTTTTGGTTTTTGGTTTTTGGTTTTTGGTTTTTGGTTTTTGGTTTTTGGTTTTCGGTTTTTGGTTTTTGGTTTTTGGTTTTTGGTTTTTGGTTTTTGGTTTTTGGTTTTTGGTTTTTGGTTTTTGGTTTTTGGTTTTTTGGTTTTTGGTTTTTTGGTTTTTGTTTTTTGGTTTTTTTTTTTGGTTTTTGGTTTTTGGTTTTTGGTTTTTGGTTTTTGGTTTTTGGTTTTTGGTTTTTGGTTTTTGGTTTTTGGTTTTTGGTTTTTGGTTTTTGGTTTTTGGTTTTTGGTTTTTGGTTTTTGGTTTTTGGTTTTTGGTTTTTGGTTTTTGGTTTTTGGTTTTTGGTTTTTGGTTTTTGGTTTTTGGTTTTTGGTTTTTGGTTTTTGGTTTTTGGTTTTCTGTTTTTGGTTTTTGGTTTTTGTTTTTTGGTTTTTTTTTTGGTTTTTGGTTTTTGGTTTTTGTTTTTGGTTCTTGGTTTTTGGTTTTTGGTTTTTGGTTTTTTGGTTTTTGGTTTTTGGTTTTTGGTTTTTGGTTTTTGGTTTTTGGTTTTTGGTTTTTGGTTTTTGGTTTTTGGTATTTGGTTTTTGGTTTTTGGTTTTTGGTTTTTGGTTTTTGGTTTTTGGTTTTTGGTTTTTGGTTTTTGGTTTTTGGTTTTTGGTTTTTGGTTTTTGGTTTTTGGTTTTTGGTTTTTGGTTTTTGGTTTTTGGTTTTTAGTTTTTGGTTTTTGGTTTTTGGTTTTTGGTTTTTGGGTTTTTAGTTTTTGGTTTTTGGTTTTTGGTTTTTGGTTTTTGGTTTTTGGTTTTTGGTTTTTGGTTGTTGGTTTTTGGTATTTGGTTTTTGGTTTTTGGTTTTTGGTTTTTGGTTTTTGGTTTTTGGTTTTTGGTTTTTGGTTTTTGGTTTTTGGTTTTTGGTTTTTGGTTTTTGGTTTTTGGTTTTTGGTTTTTAGTTTTTGGTTTTTGGTTTTTGGTTTTTGGTTTTTGGTTTTTGGTTTTTGGTTTTTGGTTTTTGGTTTTTGGTTTTTGGTTTTTGGTTTTTGGTTTTTGGTTTTTCGTTTTTGGTTTTTGGTTTTTGGTTTTTGGTTTTTGGTTTTTGGTTTTCGGTTTTTGGTTTTTGGTTTTTGGTTTTTGGTTTTTGGTTTTTGGTTTTTGGTTTTTGGTTTTTGGTTTTTGGTTTTTTGGTTTTTGTTTTTTGGTTTTTTTTTTTTGGTTTGTGGTTTTTGTTTTTGGTTTTTGGTTTTTGGTTTTTGGGTTTTTGGTTTTTGGTTTTTGGTTTTTGGTTTTTGGTTTTTGGTTTTTGGTTTTTGGTTTTTGGTTTTTGGTTTTTGGTTTTTGGTTTTTGGTTTTTAGTTTTTGGTTTTTGGTATTTGGTTTTTGGTTTTTGGTTTTTGGTTTTTGGTTTTTGGTTTTTGGTTTTTGGTTTTTGGTTTTTGGTTTTTGGTTTTTGGTTTTCGGTTTTTGGTTTTTGGTTTTTGGTTTTTGGTTTTTGGTTTTTGGTTTTTGGTTTTTGGTTTTTGGTTTTTGGTTTTTGGTTTTTGGTTTTTTGGTTTTTGGTTTTTTGGTTTTTGTTTTTTGGTTTTTTTTTTTGGTTTTTGGTTTTTGGTTTTTGGTTTTTGGTTTTTGGTTTTTGGTTTTTGGTTTTTGGTTTTTGGTTTTTGGTTTTTGGTTTTTGGTTTTTGGTTTTTGGTTTTTGGTTTTTGGTTTTTGGTTTTTGGTTTTTGGTTTTTGGTTTTTGGTTTTTTGGTTTTTGTTTTTTGGTTTTTTTTTTGGTTTTTGGTTTTTGGTTTTTGTTTTTGATTTTTGGTTTTTGGTTTTTGGGTTTTGGTTTTTGGTTTTTGGTTTTTCGTTTTTGGTTTTTGGTTTTTGTTTTTGGTTTTTTGTTTTTGGTTTTTGGTTTTTAGTTTTTGGGTTTTTAGTTTTTGGTTTTTGGATTTTGGTTTTTGGTTCTTGGTTTTTGGTTTTTGTTTTTTGGTTTTTTGTATTTGGTTTTAGGTTTTCAGTTTTTGGTTTTTGGTTTGTGGTTTTTGGTTTTTGGTTTTTGGTTTTTGGTTTTTGGTTTTTGGTTTTTGGTTTTTGTTTTTTGTTTTTGGTTTTTGGGATTTGGTTTGTGGTTTATGGTTTATGGTTTTTGGTTTTTGGTTTTTGGTTTTTGGTTTTTGATTTTTGGTTTTTGGTTTTTGGTTTTTGATTTTTGGTTTTTGGTTTTTCGTTTTTGGTTTTTGGTTTTTGGTTTTTGGTATTTGGTTTTTGGTTTTTGGTTTTTGGTTTTTGGTTTTTGGTTTTTGGTTTTTGGTTTTTGGTTTTTGGTTTTTGGTTTTTAGTTTTTGGTTTTTGGTTTTTGGTTTTTGGTTTTTGGTTTTTGCTTTTTGGTTTTTGGTTTTTGCTTTTTGGTTTTCTGTTTTTGGTTTTTGGTTTTAGTTTTTGGTTTTTGGTTTTTGGTTTTTGGTTTTGATTTTGCGTTTTCAGTTTTTGTTTTTTTGGTTTTTGGTTTTTGTTTTTTGGTTTTTGATTTTTCGTTTTTGGTTTTTGGTTTTTGGTTTTTGGTTTTTGGTTTTTGGTTTTTGTTTTTTGTTTTTTGTTTTTGGTATTTGGTTTTTGGTTTTTGGTTTTCAGTTTTTGGTTTTTGGCTTTCTGGTTTTTGGTTTTTGGTTTTTGGTTTTTGGTTTTTGGTTTTTGGTCTTTGGTTTTCGGTTTTTGGTTTTTGATTTTGGTTTTTTGTTTTTGGTTTTTGGTTTTTGGTTTTTGTTTTTTGCTTTTTGGTTTTTGGTTTTTGGTTTTTGGTTTTTGGTTTTTGGTTTTTGGTTTTTGGTTTTTGGTTTTTGGTTTTTGGTTTTTGGTTTTTGGTTTTTGGTTTTTGGTTTTTGGTTTTTGGTTTTTGGTTTTTGGTTGATGATTTTTGGTTTTTGGTTTTTGGTTTTTGGTTTTTGGGTTTTTGGTTTTTGGTTTTTTGTTTTTGGTTTTTGGTTTTCGGTTTTTGGTTTCTGGTTTTGGTTTTTGGTTTTTGGTTTTTGGTTTTTGGTTTTTAGTTTTTGTTTTTTGGTTTTGGTTTATGGTTTTTGGTTTTTGGTTTTTGGTTTTTGGTTTTTGGTTTTTAATTTTTGGTTTGTGGTTTTTGGTTTGTGGTTTGTGGATTTTGTTTTTGGTTTTTTGTGTTTGGGTTTTTGGGTTTTTGGTTTTGGATTTTGGTTTTTCGTTTTTGGTTTTTGGTTTTCAGTTTTCAGTTTTTGGTTTTTGGTTTTTGGTTTTTGGTTTTTGGTTTTTGGTTTTTGTTTTTGGCTTTTTGTTTTTGGTTTTTGGTTTTTAGTTTTTGGTTTTTTGGTTTTTGGTTTTTGGTTTTTGTTTGTGGTTTTTGGTTTTTGGTTTTTGGTTTTTGGTTTTTGGTTTTTGGTTTTTTGTTTTTGGTTATTCGTTTTTGGTTTTTTGTTTTTGGGTTTTGGTTTTTGGTTGTTGGTTGTTGGTTTTTGGTTTTTGGTTATTGGTTTTGGGGTTTTTGGTTTTTGGTTTTTGGTTTTTGGTTTTTGGTTTTTGGTTTTTAGTTTTTGGTTTTTGGTTTTTGGTTTTTTGGGTTTTGCTTTTTGGTATTTGGTTTTTGGTTTTTGGTTTTTGGTTATTGGTTTTTGGTTTTTGGTTTTTGGTATTTGGTTTTTGGTTTTTTGTTTTTGGTTTTTGGTTTTTGGTTTTTAGTTTTTGGTTTTTGGTTTTTTGTTTTTGGTTTTTGGTTTTTAGTTTTTGGGTTTTGGTTTTGGTTTTTGGTTTTTGGTTTTCTGTTTATGGTTTTTGGTTTTTGGTTTTTGGTTTTTGGTTTTTGGTTTTTGGTTTTTGGTTTTTGGTTTTTGGTTTGTGGTTTTTGGTTTTTGGTTTTTGGTTTTTGGTTTTTGGTTTTTGTTTTTGGTTGTTTGTTTTTGGTTTTTGGTTTTTGGTTTTTGGTTTTTAGTTTTTGGTTTTTGGTTTTTGGTTTTTGGTTTTTGGTTTTTGGTTTTCTGTTTTTGGTTTTTGGTTTTTGGTTTTTGGTTTTTGGTTTTTGGTTTTTGGTTTTTGGTTTTTGGTTTTTGGTTTTTGGTTTTTGGTTTTTGGTTTTTGGTTTTTGGTTTTTGGTTTTTGGTTTTTGGTTTTTGGTTTTTGGTTTGTGGTTTTTGGTTTTTGGTTTTTGGTTTTTGGTTTTTGATTTTTGGTTTTTGGTTTTTGGTTTTTGGTTTTTGGTTTTTGGTTTTTGGTTTTTGGTTTTTGATTTTTTTGTTGTTGGTTTTTCGTTTGTGGTTTTTGGTTTTTTGTTTTTTGTTTTTGGTTTTTGGTTTTTTGGTTTTTGTTTTTTGGTTTTTTTTTGGTTTTTGGTTTTTGGTTTTGTTTTTGGTTTTTGGTTTTTTGGTTTTTGGGTTTTTGGTTTTTGGTTTTTGGTTTTTGGTTTTTGGTTTTTGGTTTTTGGTTTTTGGTTTTTGGGTTTGGTTTTTGGTTTTTGGTTTTTGGTTTTTGGTTTTTGGTTTTTGGTTTTTGGTTTTTGGTTTTTGGTTTTTGGGATTTTTGGGTTTTTGGTTTTTGGTTTTTGGTTTTTGGTTTTTGGTTTTTGGTTTTTGGTTTTTGGTTTTTGGTTTTTGGTTTTTGGTTTTTGGTTTTTGGTTTTTGGTTTTTGGTTTTTGGTTTTTGGTTTTTGGTTTTTGGTTTTTGGTTGTTATTTGTTGTTGGTTTTTGGTTTTTGGTTTTTGGTTTTTGGTTTTTGGTTTTTGGTTTTTGGTTTTTGGTTTTTGGTTTTTGGTTTTTGGTTTTTGGTTTTTGGCTTTTGGTTTTTGGTTTTTGGATTTTCGTTTTTGGTTTTTGGTTTTCTGTTTTTAGTTTTTGGTTTTTGGTTTTTGGCTTTTGGTTTTAGGTTTTTTGTTTTTGGTTTTTGGTTTTTTGTTTTTGGTTTTTTGTTTTTGATTTTTGGTTTTTCGTTTTTGGTTTTTGGTTTTTGGTTTTTGGTTTTTGATTTTTGGTTTTTGGTTTTGGGTTTTTGGTTTTTGGTTTTTGGTCTTTGGTTTATGTTCTTTAGGTTTTTGGTTTTTCTTTTTGTTGTTTGGTTTTTGTTTTTGTTTTCTGGTTTTTGGTTTTTGGTTTTTGGTTTTTGGTTTTTGGGTTTTTGTTTTTGGTTTTTGGTTTTTGTTTTTTGGTTTTTGGTTTTTGGTTTTTGTTTTTTGGTTTTTGGTTTTTGGTTTTTGGATTTTGGTTTTTGGTTTTTGGTTTTTGGTTTTTGATCTTTGGTTTTAGGTGTATGGTTTTTGGTTTTTGGTTTTTGAGTTTTGGTTTTTGGTTTTTGGTTTTTGGTTTTAGGTTTTTGGTTTTCGGTTTTTGGTTTTTGGTTTTTGGGTTTTTGGTTTCTGGTTTTTGGTTTTCAGTTTTTGGTTTTTGGTTTTTGGTTTTCTGGTTTTTGGTTCTTGGTGTTTGGTTTTTTGTTTTTGGTTTTTGGTTTTTAGTTTTTGGTTTTTGGTTTTTGGTTTTTGGTTTTTGGTTTTTGGGTTTTTGGTTTTTGGTCTTTGGTTTTCAGTTTTTGGTTTTTGGTTTTCTGTTTTTGGTTTTTGGTTTTTGGTTTTTGGTTTTTGGTTTTGGGTTTTGGTTTTTGGTTTTTGAGTTTGGTTTTTGGTTTTTGGTTTTTGGTTTTTGGTTTTTGGTGTTTGGTTTTTGGTTTTTGGTTTTTGGTTTTTGGTTTTTGGTTTTTGGTTTTCGGTTTTTGGTTTTTGGTTTTTTGTTTTGGGTTTTTGGTTTTCGGTTTTTGGTTTTTGGTTTTGGTTTTTGGTTTTTGGTTTTTGGTTGTTAGTTTTTGGTTTTTGGTTTTTGGTTTTTGGTTTTTGGTTTTTGGTTTTTGGTTTTTGGTTTTTAGTTTTTGGTTTTTGGTTTTTGGTTTTTTGGGTTTTGGTTTTTGGTATTTGGTTTTTGGTTTTTGGTTTTTGGTTTTTGGTTATTGGTTTTTGGTTTTTGGTTTTTGGTATTTGGTTTTTGGTTTTTGGTTTTTGGTTTTTGGTTTTTGGTTTTTGGTTTTTGATTTTTGGTTTTTGGTTTTGGGTTTTTGGTTTTTTGTTTTTGGTTTTTGGTTTTTGTTTTTTGGTTTTTGGTTTTTGGTTTTTGTTTTTTGGTTTTTGGTTTTTGGTTTTTGGATTTTGGTTTTTGGTTTTTGGTTTTTGGTTTTTGGTTTTTGGTTTTTGGTTTTTGGTTTTTGTTTTTTGGTTTTTGGTTTTTGGTTTTTGATTTTTGGTTTTTGGTTTTGGGTTTTTGGTTTTTGGTTTTTGGTTTTTGGTTTATGTTCTTTAGGTTTTTGGTTTTTGTTTTTGTTGTTTGGTTTTTGTTTTTGTTTTCTGGTTTTTGGTTTTTGGTTTTTGGTTTTTGGTTTTTGGTTTTTGGTTTTTTGTTTTTGGTTTTTGGTTTTTGTTTTTTGGTTTTTGGTTTTTGGTTTTTGTTTTTTGGTTTTTGGTTTTTGGTTTTTGGATTTTGGTTTTTGGTTTTTGGTTTTTGGTTTTTGATCTTTGGTTTTAGGTGTATGGTTTTTGGTTTTTGGTTTTTGAGTTTTGGTTTTTGGTTTTTGGTTTTTGGTTTTAGGTTTTTGGTTTTCGGTTTTTGGTTTTTGGTTTTTGGGTTTTTGGTTTCTGGTTTTTGGTTTTCAGTTTTTGGTTTTTGGTTTTTGGTTTTCTGGTTTTTGGTTCTTGGTGTTTTGTTTTTTGTTTTTGGTTTTTGGTTTTTAGTTTTTGGTTTTTGGTTTTTGGTTTTTGGTTTTTGGTTTTTGGGTTTTTGGTTTTTGGTCTTTGGTTTTCAGTTTTTGGTTTTTGGTTTTCTGTTTTTGGTTTTTGGTTTTTGGTTTTTGGTTTTTGGTTTTGGGTTTTGGTTTTTGGTTTTTGAGTTTGGTTTTTGGTTTTTGGTTTTTGGTTTTTGGTTTTTGGTGTTTGGTTTTTGGTTTTTGGTTTTTGGTTTTTGGTTTTTGGTTTTTGGTTTTCGGTTTTTGGTTTTTGGTTTTTTGTTTTGGGTTTTTGGTTTTCGGTTTTTGGTTTTTGGTTTTGGTTTTTGGTTTTTGGTTTTTGGTTGTTAGTTTTTGGTTTTTGGTTTTTGGTTTTTGGTTTTTGGTTTTTGGTTTTTGGTTTTTGGTTTTTAATTTTTGGTTTGTGGTTTTTGATTTTTGGTTTGTGGTTTGTGGATTTGGTTTTTGGTTTTTCGTTTTTGGGTTTGGGTTTTTGGTTTTTGATTTTGGATTTTGGTTTTTGGTTTTTGGTTTTTGATTTTCGGTTTTTGGTTTTTGGTTTATGGTTTTTGGTTTTTGGTTTTTGAGTTTTGGTTTTTGGTTTTTGGTTTTTGGTTTTTGGTTTTTGGTTTTTGGTTTTTGGTTTTTGGGTTTTTGGTTTCTGGTTTTTGGTTTTCAGTTTTTGGTTTTTGGTTTTCTGGTTTTTGGTTTATGGTTTTTGGTTTTTTGTTTTTGGTTTTTGGATTTTAGTTTTTGGTTTTTGGTTTTTGGTTTTTGGTTTTTGGGTTTTTGGTTTTTGGTCCTTGGTTTTCAGTTTTTGGTTTTTGGTTTTCTGGTTTTTGGTTTTTGGTTTTTGGTTTTTGGTTTTTGGTTTTTGGTTTTTGGTTTTTGAGTTTGGTTTTTGGCTTTTGGTTTTTGGTTATTGGTGTTTGGTTTTTGGTTTTTGGTTTTTGGTTTTTGGTTTTTGGTTTTTGGTTTTTGGTTTTTGGTTTTCGGTTTTTGGTTTTTGGTTTTTTGTTTTCGGTTTTTGGTTTTCGGTTTTTGGTTTTTGGTTTTGGTTTTTGGTTTTTGGTTTTTGGTTTTTGGTTTTTAGTTTTTGGTTTTTGGTTTTTGGTTTTTGGGTTTTGGTTTTTGGTTTTTGGTTTTTGGTTTTTGGTTTTTGGGTTTTTGGTTTTTGGTCCTTGGTTTTCAGTTTTTGGTTTTTGGTTTTGTGGTTTTTGGTTTTTGGTTTTTGGTTTTTGGTTTTTGGCTTTTGGTTTTTGGTTTTTGGTTTTTGGTTTTTGGTTTTTGGTTTTTGGTTTTTGGTTTTTTGTTTTTGATTTTTGGTTTTTGGTTTTTGGTTTTTGGTTTTTGGTTTTTGGTTTTTGGTTTTTGGTTTTTGGTTTTTGGTTTTTGGTTTTTGGTTTTTGGTTTTTGGTTTTTGGTTTTTGGTTTATGTTCTTTAGGTTTTTGGTTTTTCTTTTTGTTGTTTGGTTTTTGTTTTTGTTTTCTAGTTTTTGGTTTTTGGTTTTTGGTTTTTGGTTTTTGGTTTTTGGTTTTTTGTTTTTGGTTTTTGGTTTTTGGTTTTTGGTTTTTGTTTTTTGCTTTTTGGTTTTTGGTTTTTGGTTTTTGGATTTTGGTTTTTGGTTTTTGGTTTTTGGTTTTTGAGTTTTGGTTTCTGTTTTTGTTTTTTGGTTTTAGGTTTTTGGTTTTCGGTTTTTGGTTTTTGGTTTTTGGGTTTTTGGTTTCTGGTTTTTGGTTTTCAGTTTTTGGTTTTTGGTTTTTGGTTTTCTGGTTTTTGGTTTTTGGTTTTTGGTTTTTGGTTTTTGGCTTTTGGTTTTTGGTTTTTGGTTTTTGGTTTTTGGTTTTTGGTTTTTGGTTTTTGGTTTTTTGTTTTTGATTTTTGGTTTTTGGTTTTTGGTTTTTGGTTTTTGTTTTTGGTTTTTGGTTTTTGGTTTTTGGTTTTTGGTTTTTGGTTTTTGGTTTTTGGTTTTTGGTTTTTGGTTTTTGGTTTTTGGTTTTTGGTTTTTGGTTTTTGGTTTGTGGTTTTTGGTTTTTGGTTTTTGGTTTTTGGTTTTTGATTTTTGGTTTTTGGTTTTTGGTTTTTGGTTTTTGGTTTTTGGTTTTTGGTTTTTGGTTTTTGATTTTTTTGTTGTTGGTTTTTCGTTTGTGGTTTTTGGTTTTTTGTTTTTTGTTTTTGGTTTTTGGTTTTTTGGTTTTTGTTTTTTGGTTTTTTTTTGGTTTTTGGTTTTTGGTTTTGTTTTTGGTTTTTGGTTTTTTGGTTTTTGGGTTTTTGGTTTTTGGTTTTTGGTTTTTGGTTTTTGGTTTTTGGTTTTTGGTTTTTGGTTTTTGGGTTTGGTTTTTGGTTTTTGGTTTTTGGTTTTTGGTTTTTGGTTTTTGGTTTTTGGGATTTTTGGGTTTTTGGTTTTTGGTTTTTGGTTTTTGGTTTTTGGTTTTTGGTTTTTGGTTTTTGGTTTTTGGTTTTTGGTTTTTGGTTTTTGGTTTTTGGTTTTTGGTTTTTGGTTTTTGGTTTTTGGTTTTTGGTTTTTGGTTTTTGGTTGTTATTTGTTGTTGGTTTTTGGTTTTTGGTTTTTGGTTTTTGGTTTTTGGTTTTTGGTTTTTGGTTTTTGGTTTTTGGTTTTTGGTTTTTGGTTTTTGGTTTTTGGCTTTTGGTTTTTGGTTTTTGGATTTTCGTTTTTGGTTTTTGGTTTTCTGTTTTTAGTTTTTGGTTTTTGGTTTTTGGCTTTTGGTTTTAGGTTTTTTGTTTTTGGTTTTTGGTTTTTTGTTTTTGGTTTTTTGTTTTTGATTTTTGGTTTTTCGTTTTTGGTTTTTGGTTTTTGGTTTTTGGTTTTTGATTTTTGGTTTTTGGTTTTGGGTTTTTGGTTTTTGGTTTTTGGTCTTTGGTTTATGTTCTTTAGGTTTTTGGTTTTTCTTTTTGTTGTTTGGTTTTTGTTTTTGTTTTCTGGTTTTTGGTTTTTGGTTTTTGGTTTTTGGTTTTTGGGTTTTTGTTTTTGGTTTTTGGTTTTTGTTTTTTGGTTTTTGGTTTTTGGTTTTTGTTTTTTGGTTTTTGGTTTTTGGTTTTTGGATTTTGGTTTTTGGTTTTTGGTTTTTGGTTTTTGATCTTTGGTTTTAGGTGTATGGTTTTTGGTTTTTGGTTTTTGAGTTTTGGTTTTTGGTTTTTGGTTTTTGGTTTTAGGTTTTTGGTTTTCGGTTTTTGGTTTTTGGTTTTTGGGTTTTTGGTTTCTGGTTTTTGGTTTTCAGTTTTTGGTTTTTGGTTTTTGGTTTTCTGGTTTTTGGTTCTTGGTGTTTGGTTTTTTGTTTTTGGTTTTTGGTTTTTAGTTTTTGGTTTTTGGTTTTTGGTTTTTGGTTTTTGGTTTTTGGGTTTTTGGTTTTTGGTCTTTGGTTTTCAGTTTTTGGTTTTTGGTTTTCTGTTTTTGGTTTTTGGTTTTTGGTTTTTGGTTTTTGGTTTTGGGTTTTGGTTTTTGGTTTTTGAGTTTGGTTTTTGGTTTTTGGTTTTTGGTTTTTGGTTTTTGGTGTTTGGTTTTTGGTTTTTGGTTTTTGGTTTTTGGTTTTTGGTTTTTGGTTTTCGGTTTTTGGTTTTTGGTTTTTTGTTTTGGGTTTTTGGTTTTCGGTTTTTGGTTTTTGGTTTTGGTTTTTGGTTTTTGGTTTTTGGTTGTTAGTTTTTGGTTTTTGGTTTTTGGTTTTTGGTTTTTGGTTTTTGGTTTTTGGTTTTTGGTTTTTAGTTTTTGGTTTTTGGTTTTTGGTTTTTTGGGTTTTGGTTTTTGGTATTTGGTTTTTGGTTTTTGGTTTTTGGTTTTTGGTTATTGGTTTTTGGTTTTTGGTTTTTGGTATTTGGTTTTTGGTTTTTGGTTTTTGGTTTTTGGTTTTTGGTTTTTGGTTTTTGATTTTTGGTTTTTGGTTTTGGGTTTTTGGTTTTTTGTTTTTGGTTTTTGGTTTTTGTTTTTTGGTTTTTGGTTTTTGGTTTTTGTTTTTTGGTTTTTGGTTTTTGGTTTTTGGATTTTGGTTTTTGGTTTTTGGTTTTTGGTTTTTGGTTTTTGGTTTTTGGTTTTTGGTTTTTGTTTTTTGGTTTTTGGTTTTTGGTTTTTGATTTTTGGTTTTTGGTTTTGGGTTTTTGGTTTTTGGTTTTTGGTTTTTGGTTTATGTTCTTTAGGTTTTTGGTTTTTGTTTTTGTTGTTTGGTTTTTGTTTTTGTTTTCTGGTTTTTGGTTTTTGGTTTTTGGTTTTTGGTTTTTGGTTTTTGGTTTTTTGTTTTTGGTTTTTGGTTTTTGTTTTTTGGTTTTTGGTTTTTGGTTTTTGTTTTTTGGTTTTTGGTTTTTGGTTTTTGGATTTTGGTTTTTGGTTTTTGGTTTTTGGTTTTTGATCTTTGGTTTTAGGTGTATGGTTTTTGGTTTTTGGTTTTTGAGTTTTGGTTTTTGGTTTTTGGTTTTTGGTTTTAGGTTTTTGGTTTTCGGTTTTTGGTTTTTGGTTTTTGGGTTTTTGGTTTCTGGTTTTTGGTTTTCAGTTTTTGGTTTTTGGTTTTTGGTTTTCTGGTTTTTGGTTCTTGGTGTTTTGTTTTTTGTTTTTGGTTTTTGGTTTTTAGTTTTTGGTTTTTGGTTTTTGGTTTTTGGTTTTTGGTTTTTGGGTTTTTGGTTTTTGGTCTTTGGTTTTCAGTTTTTGGTTTTTGGTTTTCTGTTTTTGGTTTTTGGTTTTTGGTTTTTGGTTTTTGGTTTTGGGTTTTGGTTTTTGGTTTTTGAGTTTGGTTTTTGGTTTTTGGTTTTTGGTTTTTGGTTTTTGGTGTTTGGTTTTTGGTTTTTGGTTTTTGGTTTTTGGTTTTTGGTTTTTGGTTTTCGGTTTTTGGTTTTTGGTTTTTTGTTTTGGGTTTTTGGTTTTCGGTTTTTGGTTTTTGGTTTTGGTTTTTGGTTTTTGGTTTTTGGTTGTTAGTTTTTGGTTTTTGGTTTTTGGTTTTTGGTTTTTGGTTTTTGGTTTTTGGTTTTTGGTTTTTAATTTTTGGTTTGTGGTTTTTGATTTTTGGTTTGTGGTTTGTGGATTTGGTTTTTGGTTTTTCGTTTTTGGGTTTGGGTTTTTGGTTTTTGATTTTGGATTTTGGTTTTTGGTTTTTGGTTTTTGATTTTCGGTTTTTGGTTTTTGGTTTATGGTTTTTGGTTTTTGGTTTTTGAGTTTTGGTTTTTGGTTTTTGGTTTTTGGTTTTTGGTTTTTGGTTTTTGGTTTTTGGTTTTTGGTTTTTGGGTTTTTGGTTTCTGGTTTTTGGTTTTCAGTTTTTGGTTTTTGGTTTTCTGGTTTTTGGTTTATGGTTTTTGGTTTTTTGTTTTTGGTTTTTGGATTTTAGTTTTTGGTTTTTGGTTTTTGGTTTTTGGTTTTTGGGTTTTTGGTTTTTGGTCCTTGGTTTTCAGTTTTTGGTTTTTGGTTTTCTGGTTTTTGGTTTTTGGTTTTTGGTTTTTGGTTTTTGGTTTTTGGTTTTTGGTTTTTGAGTTTGGTTTTTGGCTTTTGGTTTTTGGTTATTGGTGTTTGGTTTTTGGTTTTTGGTTTTTGGTTTTTGGTTTTTGGTTTTTGGTTTTTGGTTTTTGGTTTTCGGTTTTTGGTTTTTGGTTTTTTGTTTTCGGTTTTTGGTTTTCGGTTTTTGGTTTTTGGTTTTGGTTTTTGGTTTTTGGTTTTTGGTTTTTGGTTTTTAGTTTTTGGTTTTTGGTTTTTGGTTTTTGGGTTTTGGTTTTTGGTTTTTGGTTTTTGGTTTTTGGTTTTTGGGTTTTTGGTTTTTGGTCCTTGGTTTTCAGTTTTTGGTTTTTGGTTTTGTGGTTTTTGGTTTTTGGTTTTTGGTTTTTGGTTTTTGGCTTTTGGTTTTTGGTTTTTGGTTTTTGGTTTTTGGTTTTTGGTTTTTGGTTTTTGGTTTTTTGTTTTTGATTTTTGGTTTTTGGTTTTTGGTTTTTGGTTTTTGGTTTTTGGTTTTTGGTTTTTGGTTTTTGGTTTTTGGTTTTTGGTTTTTGGTTTTTGGTTTTTGGTTTTTGGTTTTTGGTTTATGTTCTTTAGGTTTTTGGTTTTTCTTTTTGTTGTTTGGTTTTTGTTTTTGTTTTCTAGTTTTTGGTTTTTGGTTTTTGGTTTTTGGTTTTTGGTTTTTGGTTTTTTGTTTTTGGTTTTTGGTTTTTGGTTTTTGGTTTTTGTTTTTTGCTTTTTGGTTTTTGGTTTTTGGTTTTTGGATTTTGGTTTTTGGTTTTTGGTTTTTGGTTTTTGAGTTTTGGTTTCTGTTTTTGTTTTTTGGTTTTAGGTTTTTGGTTTTCGGTTTTTGGTTTTTGGTTTTTGGGTTTTTGGTTTCTGGTTTTTGGTTTTCAGTTTTTGGTTTTTGGTTTTTGGTTTTCTGGTTTTTGGTTTTTGGTTTTTGGTTTTTGGTTTTTGGCTTTTGGTTTTTGGTTTTTGGTTTTTGGTTTTTGGTTTTTGGTTTTTGGTTTTTGGTTTTTTGTTTTTGATTTTTGGTTTTTGGTTTTTGGTTTTTGGTTTTTGTTTTTGGTTTTTGGTTTTTGGTTTTTGGTTTTTGGTTTTTGGTTTTTGGTTTTTGGTTTTTGGTTTTTGGTTTTTGGTTTATGTTCTTTAGGTTTTTGGTTTTTCTTTTTGTTGTTTGGTTTTTGTTTTTGTTTTCTGGTTTTTGGTTTTTGGTTTTTGGTTTTTGGTTTTTGGTTTTCGGTTTTTGGTTTTTTGTTTTTGGTTTTTGGTTTTTGTTTTTTGGTTTTTGGTTTTTGGTTTTTGGTTTTTGTTTTTTGGTTTTTGGTTTTTGGTTTTTGGATTTTGGTTTTTGGTTTTTGGTTTTTGAGTTTTGGTTTCTGTTTTTGTTTTTTGGTTTTAGGTTTTTGGTTTTCGGTTTTTGGTTTTTGGTTTTTGGGTTTTTGGTTTCTGGTTTTTGGTTTTCAGTTTTTGGTTTTTGGTTTTTGGTTTTCTGGTTTTTGGTTCTTGGTGTTTGGTTTTTTGTTTTTGGTTTTTGGTTTTTAGTTTTTGGTTTTTGGTTTTTGGTGTTTGGGTTTTTCGTTTTTGGTCTTTGGTTTTCAGTTTTTGGTTTTTGGTTTTCTGTTTTTGGTTTTTGGTTTTTGGTTTTTGGTTTTTGGTTGTGGGTTTTGGTTTTTGGTTTTTGAGTTTGGTTTTTGTTTTTGGTTTTTGGTTTTTGGTTTTTGGTTTTTGGTTTTTGGTTTTTGGTTTTTGGTTTTTGGTTTTTGAGTTTGGTTTTTGGTTTTTGGTTTTTGGTCATTGGTTTTTGGGTTTTGGTTTTTGGTTTTTGGCTTTTGGTTTTTGGTTTTTGGTTTTTGGTTTTTGGTTTTTGGTTTTTGGTTTTTGGTTTTTGTTTTTTGTTTTTTGTTTTTGGTATTTGGTTTTTGGTTTTTGGTTTTCAGTTTTTGGTTTTTGGCTTTCTGGTTTTTGGTTTTTGGTTTTTGGTTTTTGGTTTTTGGTTTTTGGTTTTTGGTCTTTGGTTTTCGGTTTTTGGTTTTTGATTTTGGTTTTTTGTTTTTGGTTTTTGGTTTTTGGTTTTTGGTTTTTGTTTTTTGCTTTTTGGTTTTTGGTTTTTGGTTTTTGGTTTTTGGTTTTTGGTTTTTGGTTTTTGGTTTTTGGTTTTTGGTTTTTGGTTTTTGGTTTTTGGTTTTTGGTTTTTGGTTTTTGGTTTATGGTTTTTGGTTTTTGGTTTTTGGTTTTGGTTTTTTGGTTTTCGGTTTTTGGTTTTTGGTTTTTTGTTTTTGGTTTTTGGTTTTCGGTTTTTGGTTTCTGGTTTTGGTTTTTGGTTTTTGGTTTTTGGTTTTTGGTTTTAAGTTTTTGTTTTTTGGTTTTTGGTTTATGGTTTTTGGTTTTTGGTTTTTGGTTTTTGGTTTTTAATTTTTGGTTTGTGGTTTTTGGTTTGTGGTTTGTGGATTTTGTTTTTGGTTTTTTGTGTTTGGGTTTTTGGGTTTTTGGTTTTGGATTTTGGTTTTTCGTTTATGGTTTTTGGTTTTCAGTTTTCAGTTTTTGGTTTGTGGTTTTTGGTTTGTGGTTTGTGGATTTTGTTTTTGGTTTTTTGTTTTTGGGTTTTGGTTTTTGGTTGTTGGTTGTTGGTTTTTGGTTTTTGGTTTTGGGGTTTATGGTTTTTGGTTTTTGGTTTTTGGTTTTTGGTTTTTGGTTTTTGGTTTTTAGTTTTTGGTTTTTGGTTTTTGGTTTTTTGGGTTTTGGTTTTTGGTATTTGGTTTTTGGTTTTTGGTTTTTGGTTTTTGGTTATTGGTTTTTGGTTTTTGGTTTTTGGTATTTGGTTTTTGGTTTTTGGTTTTTGGTTTTTGGTTTTTGGTTTTTGGTTTTTGGTTTTTAGTTTTTGGTTTTTGGTTTTTTGTTTTTGGTTTTTGGTTTTTAGTTTTTGGTTTTTGGTTTTGGTTTTTGGTTTTTGGTTTTCTGTTTATGGTTTTTGGTTTTTGGTTTTTGGTTTTTGGTTTTTGGTTTTTGGTTTTTGATTTTTGGTTTTTGGTTTGTGGTTTTTGGTATTTGGTTTTTTTTTTTTGGTTTTTGTTTTTCTGTTTTTGGTTTTTGGTTTTTGGTTTTTGGTTTTTGGTTTTTGGTTTTTGGTTTTTGGTTTTTGGTTTTTGGTTTTTAGTTTTTGGTTTGTGGTTTTTGGTTTTTGGTTTTTGGTTTTTGGTTTTTGGTTTTTGATTTTTGGTTTTTGGTTTTTGGTTTTTGGTTTTTGGTTTTTGGTTTTTGGTTTTTGGTTTTTGGTTTTTGGTTTTTGGTTTTTGGTTTTTGATTTTTTTGTTTTTGGTTTTTGGTTTGTGGTTTTTGGTTTTTTGTTTTTTGTTTTTGGTTTTTGGTTTTTTGGTTTTTGTTTTTTGGTTTTTTTTTGGTTTTTGGTTTTTGGTTTTGTTTTTGGTTTTTGGTTTTTTGGTTTTTGGGTTTTTGGTTTTTGGTTTTTGGTTTTTGGTTTTTGGTTTTTGGTTTTTGGTTTTTGGTTTTTGGGTTTGGTTTTTGGTTTTTGGTTTTTGGTTTTTGGTTTTTGGTTTTTGGTTTTTGGTTTTTGGGATTTTTGGTTTTTGGTTTTTGGTTTTTGGTTTTTGGTTTTTGGTTTTTGGTTTTTGGTTTTTGGTTTTTGGTTTTTGGTTTTTGGTTTTTGGTTTTTGGTTTTTGGTTTTTGGTTTTTGGTTTTTGGTTTTTAGTTTTTGGTTTTTGGTTTTTGGTTTTTGGTTTTTGGTTTTTGGTTTTTGGTTTTTGGTTTTCTGTTTTTGGTTTTTGGTTTTTGGTTTTTGGTTTTTGGTTTTTGGTTTTTGGTTTTTGGTTTTTGGTTTTTGGTTTTTGGTTTTTGGTTTTTGGTTTTTGGTTTCTGGTTTTTGGTTTTTGGTTTTTGGTTTTTGGTTGTTGGTTTTTGGTTTTTGGCTTTTGGTTTTTGGTTTTTGGTTTTTGGTTTTTGGTTTTTGGTTTTTGGTTTTTTGTTTTTGATTTTTGGTTTTTGGTTTTTGGTTTTTGGTTTTTGGTTTTTGGTTTTTGGTTTTTGGTTTTTGGTTTTTGGTTTTTGGTTTATGTTCTTTAGGTTTTTGGTTTTTCTTTTTGTTGTTTGGTTTTTGTTTTTGTTTTCTGGTTTTTGGTTTTTGGTTTTTGGTTTTTGGTTTTTGGTTTTTGGTTTTTGGTTTTTGGTTTTTGGTTTTTGGTTTTTTGTTTTTGGTTTTTGGTTTTTGTTTTTTGGTTTTTGGTTTTTGGTTTTTGGTTTTTGTTTTTTGGTTTTTGGTTTTTGGTTTTTGGATTTTGGTTTTTGGTTTTTGGTTTTTGGTTTTTGATCTTTGGTTTTTGGTTTATGGTTTTTGGTTTTTGGTTTTTGAGTTTTGGTTTTTGGTTTTTGGTTTTGGGTTTTAGGTTTTTGGTTTTCGGTTTTTGGTTTTTGGTTTTTGGGTTTTTGGTTTCTGGTTTTTGGTTTTCAGTTTTTGGTTTTTGGTTTTTGGTTTTCTGGTTTTTGGTTCTTGGTGTTTGGTTTTTTGTTTTTGGTTTTTGGTTTTTAGTTTTTGGTTTTTGGTTTTTGGTTTTTGGTTTTTGGGTTTTTGGTTTTTGGTTTTTGGTCTTTGGTTTTCAGTTTTTGGTTTTTGGTTTTCTGTTTTTGGTTTTTGGTTTTTGGTTTTTGGTTTTTGGTTTTGGGTTTTGGTTTTTGGTTTTTGAGTTTGGTTTTTGGTTTTTGGTTTTTGGTTTTTGGTTTTTGGTTTTTGGTTTTTGGTTTTTGGTTTTTGGTTTTTGGTTTTTGGTTTTTGGTTTTTGGTTTTTGGTTTTTGGTTTTTGGTTTTTGGTTTTTGGTTTTTGGTTTTCGGTTTTTGGTTTTTGGTTTTTTGTTTTCGGTTTTTGGTTTTCGGTTTTTGGTTTTTGGTTTTGGTTTTTGGTTTTTGGTTTTTGGTTGTTAGTTTTTGGTTTTTGGTTTTTGGTTTTTGGTTTTTGGTTTTTGGTTTTTAATTTTTGGTTTGTGGTTTTTGATTTTTGGTTTGTGGTTTGTGGATTTGGTTTTTGGTTTTTCGTTTTTGGATTTGGGTTTTTGGTTTTTGATTTTGGATTTTGGTTTTTGGTTTTTGGTTTTTGATTTTCGGTTTTTGGTTTTTGGTTTATGGTTTTTGGTTTTTGGTTTTTGAGTTTTGGTTTTTGGTTTTTGGTTTTTGGTTTTTGGTTTTAAGTTTTTGGTTTTTGGTTTTTGGTTTTTGGTTTTTGGGTTTTTGGTTTCTGGTTTTTGGTTTTCAGTTTTTGGTTTTTGGTTTTCTGGTTTTTGGTTTATGGTTTTTGGTTTTTTGTTTTTGGTTTTTGGATTTTAGTTTTTGGTTTTTGGTTTTTGGTTTTTGGTTTTTGGGTTTTTGGTTTTTGGTCCTTGGTTTTCAGTTTTTGGTTTTCTGGTTTTTGGTTTTTGGTTTTTGGTTTTTGGTTTTTGGTTTTTGGTTTTTGGTTTTTGGTTTTTGGTTTTTGAGTTTGGTTTTTGGTTTTTGGTTATTGGTTTTTGGTTTTTGGTTTTTGGTTTTTGGTTTTTGGTTTTTGGTTTTTGGTTTTTGGTTTTCGGTTTTTGTTTTTGGTTTTTTGTTTTCGGTTTTTGGTTTTCGGTTTTTGGTTTTTGGTTTTGGTTTTTGGTTTTTGGTTTTTGGTTTTTGGTTTTTAGTTTTTGGTTTTTGGTTTTTGGTTTTTGGTTTTTGGTTTTTGGTTTTTGGTTTTTGGTTTTTGGTTTTTGGGTTTTTGGTTTTTGGTTTTTGGTTTTCGGTTTTTGGTTTTTGGTTTTTTGTTTTCGGTTTTTGGTTTTCGGTTTTTGGTTTTTGGTTTTGGTTTTTGGTTTTTGGCTTTTGGTTTTTGGTTTTTGCTTTTTGGTTTTCTGTTTTTGGTTTTTGGTTTTTGGTTTTTGGTTTTTGGTTTTTGGTTTTTGGTTTTTGGTTTTTGGTTTTTGAGTTTTGGTTTTTGGTTTTTGGTTTTTGGTTTTTGGTTTTTGGTTTTTGGTTTTTGGTTTTTGGTTTTTGGTTTTTGGTTTATGGTTTTTGGTTTTTGTTTTTGGTATTTGTTTTTTGTTTTTGGTTTTTGGTCTTTTGGTTTTTGGTTTATGGTTTTTGGTTTTTGGTTTTTGTTTTGTTTTTTGGTTTTTGGTTTTTGTTTTTTGCTTTTTGGTTTTTGGTTTTTGGTTTTTGGTTTTTGGTTTTTGGTTTTTGGTTTTTGGTTTTTGGTTTTTGGTTTTTGGTTTTTGGGTTTTTGGTTTTTGGTTTTTGGTTTTTGGTTTTTGGTTTTTGGTTTTTGGTTTATGGTTTTTGGTTTTTGGTTTTTGGTTTTTGGTTTTTGGTTTTTGGTCTTTGGTTTTCGGTTTTTGGTTTTTGGTTTTTTGTTTTTGGTTTTTGGTTTTTGGTTTTTGGTATTTGTTTTTTGTTTTTGGTTTTTGGTCTTTTGGTTTTTGGTTTATGGTTTTTGGTTTTTGGTTCTTTGTTTTTGATTTTTGGTTTTTGGTTTTTGTTTTGTTTTTTGGTTTTTTGTTTTTGGTTTTTGGTTTTTAGTTTTTGGTTTTTGGTTTTTTGTTTTTGGTTTTTGGTTTTTAGTTTTTGGTTTTTGGTTTTTGGTTTTTGGTTTTTGGTCTTTGGTTTTCGGTTTTTGGTTTTTGGTTTTTGGTTTTTAGTTTTTGGTTTTTGGTTTTTGGTTTTTGGTTTTTGGTTCTTTGTTTTTGATTTTTGGTTTTTGGTTTTGGTTTTTGTTTTTTGGTTTTTGGTTTTTGTTTTTTGCATTTTGTTTTTGGTTTTTGGTTTTGGGTTTTTGGTTTTTGGTTTTTGGTTTTTGGTTTTTGGTTTTTGGTTTTTGGTTTTTGGTTTATGGTTTTTGGTTTTTGGTTTTTGGTTTTTGGTTTTTGGGTTTTTGGTTTTTGGTTTTTGGTTTTTGGTTTTTGGTTTTTGGTTTTTGGTTTATGGTTTTTGGTTTTTGGTTTTTGGTTTTTGGTTGTTGGTTTTTGGTCTTTGGTTTTCGGTTTTTGGTTTTTGGTTTTTGGTTTTTGGTTTTTGGTTTTTGAGTTTTGGTTTTTGGTTTTTGGTTTTTGGTTTTTGGTTTTTGGTTTTTGGTTTTTGGTTTTTGGTTTTCTGGTTTTTGGTTCTTGGTGTTTGGTTTTTTGTTTTTGGTTTTTGGTTTTTAGTTTTTGGTTTTTGGTTTTTGGTTTTTGGGTTTTTCGTTTTTGGTCTTTGGTTTTCAGTTTTTGGTTTTTGGTTTTCTGTTTTTGGTTTTTGGTTTTTGGTTTTTGGTTTTTGGTTTTGGGTTTTGGTTTTTGGTTTTTGAGTTTGGTTTTTGTTTTTGGTTTTTGGTTTTTGGTTTTTGGTTTTTGGTTTTTGGTTTTTGGTTTTTGGTTTTTGGTTTTTGGTTTTTGAGTTTGGTTTTTGGTTTTTGGTTTTTGGTCATTGGTTTTTGGTTTTTGGTTTTTGGTTTTTGGCTTTTGGTTTTTGGTTTTTGTTTTTGGTTTTTGGTTTTTGGTTTTTGGTTTTTGGTTTTTGTTTTTTGTTTTTTGTTTTTGGTATTTGGTTTTTGGTTTTTGGTTTTCAGTTTTTGGTTTTTGGCTTTCTGGTTTTTGGTTTTTGGTTTTTGGTTTTTGGTTTTTGGTTTTTGGTTTTTGGTCTTTGGTTTTCGGTTTTTGGTGTTTGATTTTGGTTTTTTGTTTTTGGTTTTTGGTTTTTGGTTTTTGGTTTTTGTTTTTTGCTTTTTGGTTTTTGGTTTTTGGTTTTTGGTTTTTGGTTTTTGGTTTTTGGTTTTTGGTTTTTGGTTTTTGGTTTTTGGTTTTTGGTTTTTGGTTTTTGGTTTATGGTTTTTGGTTTTTGGTTTTTGGTTTTGGTTTTTTGGTTTTCGGTTTTTGGTTTTTGGTTTTTTGTTTTTGGTTTTTGGTTTTCGGTTTTTGGTTTCTGGTTTTGGTTTTTGGTTTTTGGTTTTTGGTTTTTGGTTTTAAGTTTTTGTTTTTTGGTTTTTGGTTTATGGTTTTTGGTTTTTGGTTTTTGGTTTTTGGTTTTTAATTTTTGGTTTGTGGTTTTTGGTTTGTGGTTTGTGGATTTTGTTTTTGGTTTTTTGTGTTTGGGTTTTTGGGTTTTTGGTTTTGGATTTTGGTTTTTCGTTTATGGTTTTTGGTTTTCAGTTTTCAGTTTTTGGTTTGTGGTTTTTGGTTTGTGGTTTGTGGATTTTGTTTTTGGTTTTTTGTTTTTGGGTTTTGGTTTTTGGTTGTTGGTTGTTGGTTTTTGGTTTTTGGTTTTGGGGTTTTTGGTTTTTGGTTTTTGGTTTTTGGTTTTTGGTTTTTGGTTTTTGGTTTTTGGTTTTTAGTTTTTGGTTTTTGGTTTTTGGTTTTTTGGGTTTTGGTTTTTGGTATTTGGTTTTTGGTTTTTGGTTTTTGGTTTTTGGTTATTGGTTTTTGGTTTTTGGTTTTTGGTATTTGGTTTTTGGTTTTTGGTTTTTGGTTTTTGGTTTTTGGTTTTTGGTTTTTAGTTTTTGGTTTTTGGTTTTTTGTTTTTGGTTTTTGGTTTTTAGTTTTTGGTTTTTGGTTTTGGTTTTTGGTTTTTGGTTTTCTGTTTATGGTTTTTGGTTTTTGGTTTTTGGTTTTTGGTTTTTGGTTTTTGGTTTTTGATTTTTGGTTTTTGGTTTGTGGTTTTTGGTATTTGGTTTTTTGTTTTTGGTTTTTGTTTTTCTGTTTTTGGTTTTTGGTTTTTGGTTTTTGGTTTTTGGTTTTTGGTTTTTGGTTTTTGGTTTTTGGTTTTTGGTTTTTAGTTTTTGGTTTGTGGTTTTTGGTTTTTGGTTTTTGGTTTTTGGTTTTTGATTTTTGGTTTTTGGTTTTTGGTTTTTGGTTTTTGGTTTTTGGTTTTTGGTTTTTGGTTTTTGGTTTTTGGTTTTTGGTTTTTGATTTTTTTGTTTTTGGTTTTTGGTTTGTGGTTTTTGGTTTTTTGTTTTTTGTTTTTGGTTTTTGGTTTTTTGGTTTTTGTTTTTTGGTTTTTTTTTGGTTTTTGGTTTTTGGTTTTGTTTTTGGTTTTTGGTTTTTTGGTTTTTGGGTTTTTGGTTTTTGGTTTTTGGTTTTTGGTTTTTGGTTTTTGGTTTTTGGTTTTTGGTTTTTGGTTTTTGGTTTTTGGGTTTGGTTTTTGGTTTTTGGTTTTTGGTTTTTGGTTTTTGGTTTTTGGTTTTTGGTTTTTGGGATTTTTGGTTTTTGGTTTTTGGTTTTTGGTTTTTGGTTTTTGGTTTTTGGTTTTTGGTTTTTGGTTTTTGGTTTTTGTTTTTGGTTTTTGGTTTTTGGTTTTTGGTTTTTGGTTTTTGGTTTTTAGTTTTTGGTTTTTGGTTTTTGGTTTTTGGTTTTTGGTTTTTGGTTTTTGGTTTTTGGTTTTCTGTTTTTGGTTTTTGGTTTTTGGTTTTTGGTTTGTGGTTTTTGGTTTTTGGTTTTTGGTTTTTGGTTTTTGGTTTTTGGTTTCTGGTTTTTGGTTTTTGGTTTTTGGTTTTTGGTTGTTGGTTTTTGGTTTTTGGCTTTTGGTTTTTGGTTTTTGGTTTTTGGTTTTTGGTTTTTGGTTTTTGGTTTTTTGTTTTTGATTTTTGGTTTTTGGTTTTTGGTTTTTGGTTTTTGGTTTTTGGTTTTTGGTTTTTGGTTTTTGGTTTTTGGTTTTTGGTTTATGTTCTTTAGGTTTTTGGTTTTTCTTTTTGTTGTTTGGTTTTTGTTTTTGTTTTCTGGTTTTTGGTTTTTGGTTTTTGGTTTTTGGTTTTTGGTTTTTGGTTTTTGGTTTTTTGTTTTTGGTTTTTGGTTTTTGTTTTTTGGTTTTTGGTTTTTGGTTTTTGGTTTTTGTTTTTTGGTTTTTGGTTTTTGGTTTTTGGATTTTGGTTTTTGGTTTTTGGTTTTTGGTTTTTGATCTTTGGTTTTTGGTTTATGGTTTTTGGTTTTTGGTTTTTGGTTTTTGAGTTTTGGTTTTTGGTTTTTGGTTTTGGGTTTTAGGTTTTTGGTTTTCGGTTTTTGGTTTTTGGTTTTTGGGTTTTTGGTTTCTGGTTTTTGGTTTTCAGTTTTTGGTTTTTGGTTTTTGGTTTTCTGGTTTTTGGTTCTTGGTGTTTGGTTTTTTGTTTTTGGTTTTTGGTTTTTAGTTTTTGGTTTTTGGTTTTTGGTTTTTGGTTTTTGGTTTTTGGGTTTTTGGTTTTTGGTCTTTGGTTTTCAGTTTTTGGTTTTTGGTTTTCTGTTTTTGGTTTTTGGTTTTTGGTTTTTGGTTTTTGGTTTTCGGTTTTGGGTTTTGGTTTTTGGTTTTTGAGTTTGGTTTTTGGTTTTTGGTTTTTGGTTTTTGGTTTTTGGTTTTTGGTTTTTGGTTTTTGGTTTTTGGTTTTTGGTTTTTGGTTTTTGGTTTTTGGTTTTTGGTTTTTGGTTTTCGGTTTTTGGTTTTTGGTTTTTTGTTTTCGGTTTTTGGTTTTCGGTTTTTGGTTTTTGGTTTTGGTTTTTGGTTTTTGGTTTTTGGTTGTTAGTTTTTGGTTTTTGGTTTTTGGTTTTTGGTTTTTGGTTTTTGGTTTTTAATTTTTGGTTTGTGGTTTTTGATTTTTGGTTTGTGGTTTGTGGATTTGGTTTTTGGTTTTTCGTTTTTGGATTTGGGTTTTTGGTTTTTGATTTTGGATTTTGGTTTTTGGTTTTTGGTTTTTGATTTTCGGTTTTTGGTTTTTGGTTTATGGTTTTTGGTTTTTGGTTTTTGAGTTTTGGTTTTTGGTTTTTGGTTTTTGGTTTTTGGTTTTAAGTTTTTGGTTTTTGGTTTTTGGTTTTTGGTTTTTGGGTTTTTGGTTTCTGGTTTTTGGTTTTCAGTTTTTGGTTTTTGGTTTTCTGGTTTTTGGTTTATGGTTTTTGGTTTTTTGTTTTTGGTTTTTGGATTTTAGTTTTTGGTTTTTGGTTTTTGGTTTTTGGTTTTTGGGTTTTTGGTTTTTGGTCCTTGGTTTTCAGTTTTTGGTTTTCTGGTTTTTGGTTTTTGGTTTTTGGTTTTTGGTTTTTGGTTTTTGGTTTTTGGTTTTTGGTTTTTGGTTTTTGAGTTTGGTTTTTGGTTTTTGGTTATTGGTTTTTGGTTTTTGGTTTTTGGTTTTTGGTTTTTGGTTTTTGGTTTTTGGTTTTTGGTTTTCGGTTTTTGTTTTTGGTTTTTTGTTTTCGGTTTTTGGTTTTCGGTTTTTGGTTTTTGGTTTTGGTTTTTGGTTTTTGGTTTTTGGTTTTTGGTTTTTAGTTTTTGGTTTTTGGTTTTTGGTTTTTGGTTTTTGGTTTTTGGTTTTTGGTTTTTGGTTTTTGGTTTTTGGTTTTTGGTTTTTGGTTTTTGGGTTTTTGGTTTTTGGTTTTTGGTTTTCGGTTTTTGGTTTTTGGTTTTTTGTTTTCGGTTTTTGGTTTTCGGTTTTTGGTTTTTGGTTTTGGTTTTTGGTTTTTGGCTTTTGGTTTTTGGTTTTTGCTTTTTGGTTTTCTGTTTTTGGTTTTTGGTTTTTGGTTTTTGGTTTTTGGTTTTTGGTTTTTGGTTTTTGGTTTTTGGTTTTTGAGTTTTGGTTTTTGGTTTTTGGTTTTTGGTTTTTGGTTTTTGGTTTTTGGTTTTTGGTTTTTGGTTTTTGGTTTATAGTTTTTGGTTTTTGTTTTTGGTATTTGTTTTTTGTTTTTGGTTTTTGGTCTTTTGGTTTTTGGTTGATGGTTTTTGGTTTTTGGTTTTTGTTTTGTTTTTTGGTTTTTGGTTTTTGTTTTTTGCTTTTTGGTTTTTGGTTTTTGGTTTTTGGTTTTTGGTTTTTGGTTTTTGGTTTTTGGTTTTTGGTTTTTGGTTTTTGGTTTTTGGTTTTTGGTTTTTGGGTTTTTGGTTTTTGGTTTTTGGTTTTTGGTTTTTGGTTTTTGGTTTTTGGTTTATGGTTTTTGGTTTTTGGTTTTTGGTTTTTGGTTTTTGGTTTTTGGTTTTTGGTCTTTGGTTTTCGGTTTTTGGTTTTTGGTTTTTTGTTTTTGGTTTTTGGTTTTTGGTTTTTGGTATTTGTTTTTTGTTTTTGGTTTTTGGTCTTTTGGTTTTTGGTTTATGGTTTTTGGTTTTTGGTTCTTTGTTTTTGATTTTTGGTTTTTGGTTTTTGTTTTGTTTTTTGGTTTTTTGTTTTTGGTTTTTGGTTTTTAGTTTTTGGTTTTTGGTTTTTTGTTTTTGGTTTTTGGTTTTTAGTTTTTGGTTTTTGGTTTTTGGTTTTTAGTTTTTGGTCTTTGGTTTTCGGTTTTTGGTTTTTGGTTTTTGGTTTTTAGTTTTTGGTTTTTGGTTTTTGGTTTTTGGTTTTTGGTTCTTTGTTTTTGATTTTTGGTTTTTGGTTTTGGTTTTTGTTTTTTGGTTTTTGGTTTTTGTTTTTTGCATTTTGTTTTTGGTTTTTGGTTTTTGGTTTTTGGTTTTTGGTTTTTGGTTTTTGGTTTTTGGTTTTTGGTTTTTGGTTTTTGGTTTATGGTTTTTGGTTTTTGGTTTTTGGTTTTTGGTTTTTGGGTTTTTGGTTTTTGGTTTTTGGTTTTTGGTTTTTGGTTTTTGGTTTTTGGTTTATGGTTTTTGGTTTTTGGTTTTTGGTTTTTGGTTTTTGGTTTTTGGTCTTTGGTTTTCGGTTTTTGGTTTTTGGTTTTTTGTTTTTGGTTTTTGGTTTTTGGTTTTTGGTATTTGTTTTTTGTTTTTGGTTTTTGGTCTTTTGGTTTTTGGTTTATGGTTTTTGGTTTTTGGTTCTTTGTTTTTGATTTTTGGTTTTTGGTTTTTGTTTTGTTTTTTGGTTTTTTGTTTTTGGTTTTTGGTTTTTAGTTTTTGGTTTTTGGTTTTTTGTTTTTGGTTTTTGGTTTTTAGTTTTTGGTTTTTGGTTTTTGGTTTTTGGTTTTTGGTCTTTGGTTTTCGGTTTTTGGTTTTTGGTTTTTGGTTTTTAGTTTTTGGTTTTTGGTTTTTGGTTTTTGGTTTTTGGTTCTTTGTTTTTGATTTTTGGTTTTTGGTTTTGGTTTTTGTTTTTTGGTTTTTGGTTTTTGTTTTTTGCATTTTGTTTTTGGTTCTTGGTTTTTGGTTTTTGTTTTTTGGTTTTTTGTTTTTGGTTTTAGGTTTTCAGTTTTTGGTTTTTGGTTTGTGGTTTTTGGTTTTTGGTTTTTGGTTTTTGGTTTTTGGTTTTTGGTTTTTGGTTTTTGGTTTTAGGTTTTTGGTTTTTGGTTTTTGGTTTTTCGTTTTCGGTATTTGGTTTTTGGTTTTTGGTTTTTGGTATTTGGTTTTTGGTTTTTGGTTTTTGGTTTTTGGTTTTTGTTTTTGGTTTTTGGTTTTTGGTTTTTGGTTTTTGGTTTTTGGTTTTTGGTTTTTGGTTTTTGGTTTTTGGTTTTTGGTTTTTGGTTTTTGGTTTTTGGTTTTTGGTTTTTGGTTTTTGGTTTTTGGTTTTTGGTTTTTGGTTTTTGGTTTTTGGTTTTTGGTTTTTGGTTTTTGGTTTTTGGTTTTTGGTTTTTGGTTTTTGGTTTTTGGTTTTTGGTTTTTGGTTTTTGGTCTTTTGTTTTTGGTTTTTGGTTTTTGGTTTCTGGATTTTGGTTTTTGGTTTTTGGTTTGTTATTTTTTGTTTTTGATTTTGGTTCTGTTTTTGGTTTTTGGTTTTTGGGTTTTGGTTTTGGTTTTTGGTTTTTGGTTTTTGGTTTTTGGTTTTCAGTTTTTGGGTTTTTGGTTTTTTGTATTTGTTTTTGTTTTTTGGTTTTTTTTCGGTTTTTGGTTTTAGGTTTTTGTTTTTGGTTCTTGGTTTTTGGTTTTTGGTTTTTGATTTTTGGTTTTTGGTTTTTGGTTTTTAGTTTTTGGTTTTAGGTTTTTGTTTTTGGTTTTTGGTTTTTGGTTTTCGGTTCTGGTTTTTGGTTTTTGTTTTTGGTTTTTGGTTTTCAGTTTTTGGTTTTTTGGTTTTTGGTTTTTGGTTTTGGTTTTTGGTTTTTGGTTTTTGGTTTTTGGTTTTTGGTTTCTGGTTTTTGGTTTTTGGTTTTTGGTGTTTGGTTTTTGGTTTTTGGTTTTCAGTTTTTGGTTTTTGGTTTTTGATTTTTGGTTGTTGGTTTTTGGTTTTTGGTTTTTTGTTTTTGATTTTTGGTTTTTGGTTTTTTGTTTTTTGTTTTTAGTTATTTGTTTTTTGTTTTTGGTTTTTGATTTTTGGTTTTTGATATTTGGTTTTTGGTTTTTTAGGTCTTGGTAAAAAATTTTTTTATAAAGACCTACTAGTTTCGCGACCTGTCTGTCCGTTTGTCCGTCCGTCCGTCTGTCCGTCTGTCCGTCTGTCCGTCTGTCCGTCTGTCCGTCTGTCCGTCTGTCCGTCTGTCCGTCTGTCCGTCTGTCCGTCTGTCCGTCTGTTCGTCTGTCCGTCTGTCCGTGCGTCACAGCTGATTTCCTCAGAAACTATAGAAGCTAGAATGCTCAAACTTTGTGAAAAGGTCAGAAGTGATGATCTCTCAAAATTTAAGGCCTTGACAAAAATTTAAAAAGTGTTTAAGGGGAGTCCCCCCTAATAACGAATTGGCCCTTAAAAAATTTTTTTAATCAAAGGTAGCCGAGTGGGGTATCAAATGAAAGGTCTTGATTAGAACTTTTAGAATCTGAAATAAAATTATCATTTCATGAATTAGGGGGTCCATGGGAAGGCAAAATGTACCAAAAATTTGTGTCCCCGCCTCCCTCGCGATTGGACACCTTTCAGCCGAAAAATCTGAAAATAATCACGAACGTGGACCTTTATGAGTACAAGGGCAACAAATACGTTAGAAATCGAAATTCGCTCAACTTTGTTAATAATAGTATGATTTGTAGATTTTACATTTTTGCCCATTTTAGTTTTTGGTTTTTGGTTTTTTGTTTTTGGTTTTTGGTTTTCGGTTCTGGTTGAGTATTGATAAGGTCTTTTCAAATTCTACGTCTAGCATTTGTTGCGTATAGACGTGTTTTTAATAAAAAATTAATTGATGTTTTCACAAAAGTCAGTTTCAGAAAAATTAAATTCATTTTTTTACAAATCAGTCAAAAGCAAAATTTGATTTTCATTGGAAAAAGCATTTATCGTCAAAGCAATCGACCCACGGACTCGTCCTATATTATCTGACTTCAATAAATCGACAAGAGCAAACAAGCCGAAGACGAACTCGGGACTGCTGTATGGAGGAGCCTGACGGCTTCCCTCCGTTGGGGGGCTCCGGGGAGAGTAGCGATGCAAAATTGGTGGCAAGTGTCAATAAATGAAGACACACAAGTAATCAGGACTCCACCGATGGTGGGCGATAGACTCAAGTAGTCGAATATAAAATGGAAGTGAGTCGACTTCAGGCTGAAATACCGGTATTAAAACTACGACTGAAAACGTTCGAAGATATGTATAAAAGAGAAAACTCATGATGCAGAGCCAGTGACGCAAATGAATATGGAAACTAAGGCTCTTCGCCTTTGTCAAAAAACTCATCCCAGAAGATATAATAAGTGCTGGAGACGTTTATGACAGCCAGAACTACTATGCAGCGCTGGACAGACTCCAACAAGAAATGGACGTTGACGAAAGTACTGAAGGTAATGTTAGTCAAAATAGCAATGATAATTTTATTATTCTGTAATGATTCATGATTATACAATCTTATCTAGAACAATAATTAATTCCTATACTTACCTAGAAAAATAATTCATGTAATGATTCATGATAATTATTATACTTACCATTAATTCCTATACTTACCTAGAACAATAATTAATTCCTATACTAACCTAGAAAAATAATTCATGTAACGATTCATGATTATTATTATACTTACCATTAATTCCTATACTGACCTAGAGCAATAATTCATTGCATTCTTCATTTAAAAACAACAACATAAATTACTCAGAACTAATGCATGTGTAAGACGACACCGTTCAATGTTTTGCTTTCGCTTTTAATTTCTTCCGCATTCATGGAAATAGATCAAAACAAATCACATATGTTTGCACAAGGTCGATCGCATGTACTTGGTTTATGACCTAGATAGCATGCGATGAATGCATTCACTTGTACGATCCATTGAATACATCAATGTGTCGTATAACATGCATGTGAAGTAAATTATGGGTCACGAGACCACACATTTTGTATGTTATAGATTTTAGGTTTAAGAACTAGCATATAAAGAATGGAAATTGTTAATTCCGGATCAGAAAGTACTGACCCGTGTTAAAATAAAAATTTGGCCAACATTTGGCTGGTATTATTTAATACGAGAATTTTACTTTTTGGTCGATACACTTTGGCTGGACATTCGGCCAAACTTAGGTTTCATTTGCGGCATAGAAGCTACGCTTCGGTGCAAGTCCAATTTGGCCAGATTTATTCGGGCTAGATGACACTAGGGTAAATTCTCTAATTTGATTTTTTTTTACATATAATTTTATAACTCAATAAAACCTGATATGGCGATCCTGCAAACTATAGGACAATTATGAAGGCTTTATTCGACTCAGCCGAGATGGAGATTTGAGGAGTTATTGACCCGAGCAGAGGAAGAACTGCAAGGAAATCGAGAAGAAGAATATCAGCCAGAGGCGAATGTGATTGTTGAAGCACCTGCGTACACTCCAGCACCAATTCACGAGATAGGTCCGAAGAAGTTGACTGTGGAGGAGTACTTAAGAAGACAGAAGCGACCAGCACCTGCGGTTGAAATTGAACGTAAGCGGAACAAAAAGAAGCATCAAGCAGGTCGGAAAGCTAGATTGAGGGGCAAAAGAAAGGAGTTGCACCGTCTGATAGCGTTTTCTGAAGGTGAAGTACAAAGGAGCCTGTTTAAAAAATTAAATTCATTATGTGGTAAAAGTAAACATTAAAATGGGGAATAAGTGTACAACTATGAATGCAAACGAATCGTTCATAGTAGAATATAAGCAAAGTATTGTCACTTCATTAATTTTTTTTTGCGGTTTAAACAATATTTTATGTATATCATATTAAGAATAGGAACTATGTTAAAAGTAGATTAAACAGAAACATAAATGTTTAAATTCAAATCTTTCTTTTCAATACTTTTATACTAAATGCAAAGGTTACAAGAAATTATAAGGGAATTGGAACAACTTTTGGCTAGTATTCGGAAAAGTAAAAATCGTCCCTATACAGAAGAGACTATAAATTCGAAATTGATATACATCGAAGGTTTAAGGAAAGAGGCGAGGCTGTTGTTTAGTAGTGAGAAGGAAGAAAAAACAGATGGATCGTAGTAGTCTTTGCGTATAGACGTCTTTTAAATCACTCCTGTCAAAAGTTTTTAAAAATTAAATTAATTTTTTAAAAACGTTAGTCCGAAGTTAATTTTTATAGGAAAAAATCTGATATTGTCGAGGTAATCGACTCAGGAAATTTCTATCGAATATTTTTACTTCGACTGGTAACGAAAAACAAATTCACAAAGAAAATTTCGCCGCTGGTATGTAGGAGCCCGACGGCTTGCCACCGTTGGAGCAACCTGGGGAAACGATGAATACGAAACTGGCGACAATCACCAAAAGAAAATATAACGAAGAAAACTCCGTAGATGGAGGGTGCAAGCTGCAAATAATAGCGGACAATCAACAAATGGCCAAATTGCAGAAAGAAAATGATGAACTAAGGCAAGAGATACAGTCTCTCAAGGATGTTTTCAAGAAAGGGATGAAGCCTCAAAAGACGCAGCCACAAAATCAATGGCATCAGGTAACAAGGCCGAAGAAAAGTACAAAGCAAGTAAATCCAGAGGAAGTTCTAAGTACTGGTGGCACCAACGAGAGCCAAAATTATTTTGCAGCGCTGGAGGGATTAACCGAAGATATGGAAATCGAAGAAAACATCGGAGGTAATTTTAATCAAGATAATTACGTTAATTTTATTCAATATTTAAAGAACAAAAAAAAGGAGAAAAAACCAGCCCGCAGTTCTGCTGGTTCCTCTGAAAAAGCTTGCAACAAGACAGAAAAAGTTCCGCCAATCAACGTGTTCGGACAAACTGGGAAAGATATGGTTCTGCTATTGGCAGCCGAAAACAAACTGGCCAATTTCGAAATCAAAAGAGTTAATGCCGAAAAATTAACTATAAGGACAAAATTACTGGTTGATTTCAAGTCAGCCAAAGATGCGCTGATACCTGGGGAGGTTCCACACTTCACCTATACCCCAAAAAGTGAAAAGAATCAGACCTTCTTGTTGAAGGGTTTGGACAGCGGAGAGGATACGGTCGATCTTCTTCAGGTGCTCAAGGAGGCTGCACCAGATATTGATTTTGTTTCAGTCAAAGCCTTCGCGACAAGAAGGTCGACCATAGAAAGGAAGAATTTACCACTTTACCTGGTACAAATCGCAAATAAGAGCAGTCCAAGTGCCCTTCAACAAATAAAGTACTTGAATTTCAGAGTGGTGAGGTGGGAACGCCTCCAGAAAAGAGAAGTCAATCAGTGTTACCGGTGTCAAAGATTTGGACACTCGGCTGCCAATTGTGCCATGCACTATCGTTGCGTTAAATGCAAAGACGTTCATGCTCCCGGTGAGTGCAAATTGGCTCAGACGGAGCCTAAAGAAAAATTATACTGCGTTAACTGCGGTGCTTTTGGTCATCCAGCATCATATCGAGGATGCTCCCGATATCAAAATGCAAAAGTTAAATTTGCTCCAAAGCAAACACAAGTACACCGTAATATCATACCTTCCAACTTCGTCAAGCCCGGAGTATCATTTGCACTCGCCGCTAGAGGACCAGCAGAAAATGCTGGAAATAATGTAAATAATGTAAGTGGCAATAATGAGCTGCTTCTCAAAATTTACCAGCAGCTTAATTCTTTATCAGAGAGAATCGACAAACAATATTCAAAAATTAACTTTGCTTTTCAGCGTTTAGGTCTTTCAAATGCCCAATAATAACTTGTCATCCAGTCATATTCCCATGGATAGGCTTCGCCTCATATCGATCAACGTCAACTCTATCGTTGCTATACATCGACGTGATTATCTCCTTGAATTTGTTGTTAAGCAAAAGCCTGACATCATACTTCTCACTGAAACCCACCTCAATTCATGGCATTCCATGGAATTCAAAGATTTTGCATTCGTAAGAAACGATAGGGTAATAGGTGATGGGGGAGGTGGCACCGGGATATTGGTTAGAAGACACTATTGTTTCCAAAATATTGAAAAAGTCGAATTCAAAAACTTTGAATTTCTTGAAGTGTCCGTCATCAAAATTTCACTGCCAGGTGGGGATAACCTCATCGTTATCTCTGCCTATGCAACTGGTCAAAATGTTCTCAAATTCAAGAAGGAACTCAATTCCTTGTTTGAAATACTCGAATTGAACTGGCTGCATAATTATTATATTTTTGCCGGTGACTTGAATGCCAAGCATACATCATGGCTAAACGCCACCAATAATCCAAGAGGTGTATTCCTAAAATCATGGATAACAGAGAACCAAATTGAATACAGGTGCAACCTATATCGGTCGGAGTTTTCAACACACCCTAGGACAAATTCATATTTGGACCTCTGCATTACTGACACAAGACTTGGATTCAGCTTTAATAGTCCTCAACGGAAACTGCTGGTGCTTCCTTAGGATAGCGACCATAACGCAATCGTAACGGAAATCAATCCTCAAAGGGATGATCTCTTCCTCATTCCAGTTCAACATGAAAATCATCGATTGAATTTCAAAAAAACAGACTGGGGAAAGTTTCAAAAGAAGTTTAATCGGGAGTACCAGAAGCAATGTCCCTCTTCTGATGATGGCAACGCTTGCTCAATGGTTCCTAATAACAGAAATCTAACTGACGATGTAATAGATCTCTATTTGTCGAAGTTAGAGAAGCTGACATTGGAAACGATTGAGAAAGTTGTTCCCAAGATAAAACATCGAAACAATATGGAAGGATATGAAACACCAACCATTGCAAGGTTGTAAAGATTGAAAAGCCTTCTTCTCACCCACATCAACAATATTTATCGACGATTTTTGGACTACAACCATCCCTCGTTGGCTTCGTTGAAATTACACCTGAAGAATGTCCGCAACTTAATCCGTTCATACTTCAGGAGTGAGGTCAGCAATCAATGGGCGGAAAAACTGAGGGGTACTAGCCCACAGGACCCAGATTGCGTTTTCGCGAAAGTGAATAGCATATCCCGCAAGAAATCTCGTGTGAAAGTATCGAATCTTGAAGTCACTAGTGATGAGATAAATCTTCTCGATAGAGCTGGTATCGAAATTGATAGTACGACTCCGGATGGAAACAGGATTATATGTGAAGGGTCGCAGAAACTTGCCCTGATTGGAACACATTTTGAATTGGTTCATCTGCCAAACCCAGGGAGAAGAAATGAAATATTTTCGGAGGTCGTTGAAGCAAAAGTTTCCGACTTCAAGTCAAGCCTGAACGACCAATCAATTCTTCATTTCGATGAAACATTAACATCTCACCTCATACCGAGCTTGAATCTTATTGATTATTTTGTCAGCTATGAAGCCCTGTGTTTCATATTTTGCAGCATAAACAACAAAAAATCATGCGGTACTGACGGTATTCCAAATATAGTTCTCCGACATTTGCCGGAGGTTGCTATTAGGAATTATTGCATATTGTTCAACAACATGTTGAACAATTCATATTTCCCAAATGATTGGAAAAAGGCTAAGGTGTTTCCGATCTTGAAGAAAGGAAAAGAATCTTCATGCCCTAAAAGCTATCGCCCAATCAGCTTGCTGCCTAACATCAGCAAGGTGTTTGAAGTGATACTCAACAGAGCATTAAACGCCCACATTGAGAAATATGAGTTGATGCCAAATTGCCAATATGGTTTTCGAGCCAGGCATTCGACCATACATGCAATAACGAAAGTAACCTCAGACATCTGTTGGAAACTAAATGATAGACAATGTGTTGGAGCATGTCTCATTGATATGGAGAAAGCCTTCGATACGGTGTGGTTAGATGGACTAGTTTTCAAACTTCTTCAGGACAGGTTCCCCAGACACCTTGTCGCCATGATGTGTAATATGTTATATGGGAAATCATTTGTTGTAACTGATGGAGATCTGACAACAATGCGCGAGTTCAAGGTCTTGAATGGTCTACAGCAGGGACCAGTTACTGTGCCCCTGCTTTTCTCAATATTCATTCGCAAGCTATTGAACAGCTTTGATTTTAATGTCTTGCCAACGCGATCATTCGTAGCGTTTGTTGATGATCTGATCATCTATACGGCAGACCGAAAAGCTACAATAGTTCAGAGCAATCTTCAAAAAATGTTTAATGATGTGCAGAAGCAGAATGAAAATCAATGCGCAGAAGTGCGAAACAATTTTGTTTCGGACAATGCTGCAGGGGGCCAGTCAAGACCTGAAACGTAATTGGAAGGATTTCCACATTATGGCTGGTGAGGGTAGTTCAGAACGGGCTCCACATAAATCCTATGTTCGGTACCTCGGTGTTCATCTCGATCAGTATCTGTACTATACTGAACATGTCAAAATCATACTCAGTAAAGCACTAAAAGTAGTCATGGCCCTTCGGCGACTCTTTCATTCCGGATACATTGATCAAAAAGTCAAAGTTATTTGTTACAAGACCCTGGTTAGGCCAGTTTTGACATACGGATGCCATATCTGGTACAACCAGAGTGCTAGTACAATGGAAAGATTAAGAGTTTTCGAAAGGAAATGTTTTCATGCATGTACTGGTTTGTACAGAAAGCCTGAGACGGATTGGAAGCACTATATATCGAATAGAAGAATTTATCAAACCGCTTAAGTGACAAGAGTCGATATCTTCATATTGAAACTTCTTCGGAATCATATCGCAAGATCTGTAACTGTGAATGAAAACCCTTGGATTTCACAGCCGTTCCACCCTACAGACGGGTATATAGCGACTTGCCTCGTTACTAGCTTCGTTCCTCCAGAAGCATTCGTGTATTTGGACATGAATCGATATGTTTTTGATTCTGACGGCGTCCCAATCATATATCACATATACCGACGGGCCACCGATAAGAAGATAAAATATCCTCCGAATCTGAGTTCACGAGACCAACAATCCCAATGGAGATACTCATTTGCTAGATTCGTTGAGGCTGGTCGAGCTGAGATGGAACAATCTAGGTATTGGTGGCTAAATGACAATGTCTAAATTATTCGTGTTTATTTTCTGTTTCTGTGCTTTTTCTCGTTACTTAGTTTTTTAGATTCATCTCATTATTGCTACATCTAGTATTGTTGTTTATTTGTTTTATAAATTAGGTATAGGTTTCAATATAAGGTAACGTTTTTTTTTTTTGATTGAACTTATTTAGAATTAGGGTGTAACATTTTAGGTATAGGATATAAGTTCTTTGTTGTGTTAGTAGTATAAGTAATTTTTGAATAATGCTGGTTGGTTTTTTCTCCTTTTTCCAATTGAATCAAAAAATATCTAATAATCTTAATTAATTTAAATTTGGAAGTGTATTTTTTCATTTAATGTGTTTAACTGATAACGTATAAATTTAGAGAGCCATTCGGGGCATTAAACTTTTTATAGTTCTATTGTTTGAAATTCGCTTTATGTTCTTTTCAAAATTTATAACAATTGGTATTAAATACAGCGCTTTTGACTTTGACTTGACTTTGACTTTGAGAAGATTAACAGTGATGAATTATTTTGGTCGGATGACAAGTGTAAATTAACGGAGATTACGAACGAAACAATCACATCTTATGGATCAATAGATCTTGAGATGAATTTGAATGATGATAACATTATTCATCGAAAATTTTACATTGTGGGTAAGAAATTTCCTATCAATACAGATGGGATAATAGGTAGAGATATATTGGAAAAGTTCTTGTGCAAGATAGATTATGAGACCTACACAATATCTTTTCTAGTAAATGAGAAAGAAGTAATACTATCTATGCAGAACAAGCAGAATAAAATTGGGCCAGAACCGAAGCTGTTGAACAAGCAGAATAAAATTGGGCCAGAACCGAAGCTATTTTCCCGTTTAACTTGGAAATTAATGAGGACATGATAATCCTGAATAAGGAAATAATAGAAGGTATATTTGTAGGGAATATTATTATACCATCTAGAGGGATAAAGCACATAAAAATTTTGAATTCGAGGGATTCCGAAGTCACAATCGATGGTATTGAAAATATTATCGATACTGTGCCTTTACGTAGTTATGAGGTCAAGGCTTTCACAGGATGCAAAAGTGCTAACGCTACACGTCTAAGTACACTTCTTAATTCCATCAACATATCTTCATATGATCCTAAAGCTAGAGCTAGTCTGCTGGGGATAATAAAAGAATATCAGGATGTTTTCCAGTTAGGCGATGAGAAGCTGAGTGTTAACAATTTTTATACTCAAGGTTTAAATGTTACCGATAATATACCGGTGTACACTAAAAATTATTGACTTCCTAGTCCGCAATGTGATGAAATAAAAAGGCAAATCCAAGATCTCTTAAAGAATGAGATAATTGAGTCGTACGTAAGCCCGTATAACTCACCGTTACTTTTGGTACCAAAGAAGAGTGATGGTATTGAAAAGAAATGGCGTTTAGTTGTTGATTTTTGGAGACTGAATACTAAAATAGTCAACGATAAATTTCCTTTATCTAGACTAGATGATGTCTTAGATAAACTGGGCAGAGCAAAATATTTTTCGACTCTGGACATGACTAGTTCATTCCATCAAATAGAATTAGAGAAGGAGTCAAGACACCTTACAGCATTTTCCGCTAACCATGGTCACTATCAGTTTAAGAGATTACCTTTTGGTTTGAAAATCACTTCAAACAGTTTTCAAAGGATGCTCACGATCGCACTTTATGGACTTGATTTCGAAGCTTTTCTGTATGCTGATGACATAATTGTTTTCGGATGTAGTATTAATCACCACAACGAAAACCTGAGGAAAGTCTTCAAAAGATTAAAGAAGTTCAATCTTAAATTTAATCCTGATAAATGTCAGTTTTTAAAGACAGAAGTCGTCTATTTAGGTCATCTTATTACCGAAGATGGTGTTGAACCTGATCCTTCCAAGTACCAGGTAATTAAAGATTATCCAGTTCCGAAAAATGCGGATGAAGTTCGTAGATTCTTTGCATTTTGCAATTATTATAGGCGTTTTATTCCCAACTTTGCAAGCATCGCAAAACCTCTCAATTCACTTCTAAAGAAGGGAGTAACTTTCATATGGGATGAAACATGTCAAAATGCATTTAAATCATTGAAGTCAAAATTGGTGAGCCCACCAATATTACAATATCCGGACTTTGATAAACCATTTATCTTGACGACAGACGCCTCTAATTATGCATTAGGAGCAGTCTTGTCTCAAGGAGAAATTGGTTCTGACCTACCCATTTCCTATGCAAGTAAGTCGTTGAATAAATGTGAACTCAACAAGCCTATAATTGAGAAGGAATTACTTGCAATACACTGGGGTATCAACTTTTTCAAACCATATTTATGTGGCAGAAAATTTATTGTGGTGACAGACCACCGCCCAATAGTTTCGCTGTTTACTCACAAAACCCCATCCTCTAGACTCACACGAATCAGATTAGATTTATCCGACTATCATTTTGAAACTATTTATAAGAAAGGCAAAATCAATACGAATGCTGATGCCTTATCTCGCATTGAATTGAATACCGATATTTTACGAAGCATGATTCCTACAGAAATAGACGAATCAGTAAAGAAAACTTAAGCTATTACTAGGGGTATGAATAAAAAGCAACAGAATACAGGTGCACAAAAAAGCAATGAAACCGATGCCAATATCCAATCGAAGCCTGATCAACTTCATATTTGGAATTGCACATCGTTCAAAGTCAAAGTCAAAAGCGCTTTATCTAATACCAATCGTTATAAATTTTTAAAAGAACATAAAGCAAATTCCAAACAATAAAACTATAAAAAACTTAATGGCCCGAATGGCTCTCTAAATTTATACGTTATCAGTTAAACACATTTAATGAAAAAAATACACTTGCAAATTTAAATTAATTGAGATTATTAGATATTTTTTGATTCAATTGGAAAAAGGAGAAAAAACCAACCAGCATTATTCAAAAATTACTTATACTACTAACTCAACAATGAACTTATATCCTATACCTAATATGTTACACCCTAATTCTAAATAAGTGGAATCAAAAAAAAAAAAAAAACGTTACCTTATATTGAAACCTATACCTAATTTATAATACAAATAAACAACAATACTAGATGTAGCAATAATGAGATGAATCTAAAAAACTAAGTAACGAGAAAAAGCACAAAAACAGAAAATAAACACGAATAATTTAGACATTGTCATTCAGCCACCAATACCTAGATTGCTCCATCTCAGCTCGACCAGCCTCAACGAATCTAGCAAATGAGTATCTCCATTGGAATTGTTGGTCTCGTGAACTCAAATTCGGAGGATATTTTATCTTCTTATCGGTGGCCCGTCTGTATATGTGATAAATGACTGGGACGCCGTCAAAATCAAAAACATATCGATTCATGTCCAAATACACGAATGCTTCTGGAGGAACGAAGCCAGTAGTGAGGCAAGTCACAATATACCCGTCTGTAGGGTGGAACGGCTGAGAAATCCAAGGGTTTTCACTCACAGTCACAGATCTTACGATATGATTCCGAAGAAGTTTCAATATGAAGATATCGACTCTTGTCACTTGAGCGGTTTGATAAATTTTTCTATTCGATATATAGTGCTTCCAATCCGTCTCAGGCTTTCTGTACAAACCAGTACATGCACGGAGACATTTCCTTTCGAAAACTCTTAATCTTTTCATTGTACTAGCACTCTGGTTGTACCAGATCTGGCATCGGTATGTCAAAACTGGCCTAACCAGGGTCTTGTAACAAATAACTTTGACTTTTTGATCAATGTATCTGGAATGAAAGAGTCGCCGAAGGGCCATGACTACTTTTAGTGCTTTACTGAGCATGATTTTGACATGTTCAGTATCAGATCATCAGCAAACGCTACCAATGATTGCGTTGGCGAGACATTACAATCAAAGCTGTTCAATAGCTTGCAAATGAATATTGAGAAAAGCAGGGGCGCAGTAACTGTTCCCTGCTGTAGACCATTCAAGACCTTGAATTCGCGCATTGTTGCCAGATTTCCATCAGTTACAACAAACGATTTCCCGTATAACATACTGCACATCATGGCAACAAGGTGTCTGGGGAAGTTGTCTTGAAGGAGTTTAAAAACTAGTCCATCTAACCACACCGTATCGAAGGCTTTCTCCATATCAATGAGACATGCTCCAACACATTGTCTATCATTTAGTTTCCAACAGATGTCTGAAGTTACTTTCGTTATTGCATGTATGGTCGAATGCCTGGCACGAAAACCAAATTGGCAATTCGGCATCAACTCATATTTCTCAATGTGGGCGTTTAATGCTCTGTTGAGTATCACTTCAATCACCTTGCTGATGTTAGGCAGCAAGCTGATTGGGCGATAGCTTTTCGGGCATAAAGATTCTTTTCCTTTCTTCAAGATCGGAAATACCTTAGCCTTTTTCCACTCATTTGGGAAATATGAATTGTTCAACATGTTGTTGAACAATATGCAATAATTCCTAATAGCAACGTCAGGCAAATGTCGGAGAACTACATTTGGAATACCATCAGTACCACATGATTTCTTGTTGTTTATATTGCAAAATATGAAACACAAGTGTTCATAGCTGACAAAATAATCAATAAGATTCAAGCTCGGTATGAGGTCAGATGTTAATGTTTCATCGAAATGAAGAATTGATTGGCCGTTCAGGGTTGATTTGAAGTCGGAAACTTTTGCTTCAACGACCTCCGAGATTATTTCATTCCTTCTCTCTGGGTTTGGTCAAAATGTGTTCCAATCAGGGCAAGTTTCTGCAATCCATCACATATAATCCTGTTTCCATTTCTATCCGGAGTCGTACTATCAATTTCGATACCAGCTCTATCGAGAAGATTTACCTCATCACTTGCGACTTCAAGGTTCGATACCTTCACTCGAGACTTCCTGCGGAATAAGCTATTCATTTTCACAAAAACGCCATCCGGGTCCTGTGGGCTAATACCCCTCAATTTTTCCGCCCATTGATTGCTGACCTCACTCCTGAAGTATGAACGGATTAAGTTCCGGACATTCTTCAGGTGTAATTTCAACGAAGCCAACGAGGGATGGTTGTAGTCCAAAAATCGTCGATAAATATTGTTGATGTGGGTGAGAAGAAGGCTTTACAATCTTTTCAACCTTGCGATGGCTGGTGTTTCATATCCTTCCATATTGTTTCGATGTTTAATCTTGGGAACAACTTTCTCAATCGTTTCCAACGTCAGCTTCTCTAACTTGGACAAATAGAGATCTATTTCATCGTCAGTTAGATTCCTGTTATTAAGAACCATTGAGCAAGCGTTGCCATCATCAGAAGAGGGACATTGCTTCTGGTACTCCCGATTAAACTTCTTTTGAAACTTTCCCCAGTCTGTTTTTTTGAAATTCAACCGATGGTTTTCATGTTGAACTGGAATGAGGAAGAAATCATCCCTTTGATAATTGATTTCCATTACGATTGCGTTATGGTCGCTATCGTAAGGAAGCACCTGCAGTTTCCGTTGAGGACTATTAAAGCTGAATTCAAGTCTTGCGTCAGCAATGCAGAGGTCCAAATATGAATTTGTCCTAGGGTGTGTTGGGAACTCCGACCCATATAGGTTGCACCTGCATTCAATTTGGTTCTCTGTTATCCATGATTTCAGGAATACACCTCTTGGATTATTGGTGGCATTTAGCCATGATGTATGCTTGGCATTCAGGTCACCGGCAAAAATATAATAATTATGCAGCCTGTTCAATTCGAGTATTTCAAACAAGGAATTGAGTTCCTCCCTGAATTTGAGAACATTTTGACCAGTTGCATAGGCAGAGATAACGAAGAGGTTATCCCCGACTTTTTCAATATTTTGGAAACAATAGGGTCTTCTAACCAATATCCTGGTGCCACCTCCCCCATCACCTATTACCCTATCGTTTCTTACGAATGCAAAATCTTTGAATTCCATGGAATGCCATGAATTGAGGTGGGTTTCAGTGAGAAGTATGATGTCAGGCTTTTGCTTAACAACAAATTCAAGGAGATAATCACGTCGATGTATAGCAACGAAAGAGTTGACGTTGATCGATATGAGGCGAAGCCTATCCATGGGAATATGACTGGATGACAAGTTATTATTAGGCATTTGAAAGACCTAAACGCTGAAAAGCAAAGTTAATTTTGGAATCTTGTTTGTCCATTCTCTCCGATAAAGAATTAAGTTGCTGTTAAATTTTGAAAAGCAACTCATTATTGCCACTTACATTATTTACATTATTTCCAGCATTTTCTGCTGGTCCTCTAGCGGCGAGTGCAAATGATACTCCGGGCTTGACGAAGTTGGAAGGTATGATATTACGGTGTACTTGTGTTTGCTTTGGAGCAAATTTAACTTTTGCATCTTGATATCGGGAGCATCCTCGATATGATGCTGGGTGACCAAAAACAGCGCAGTTAACGCAGTATAATTTTTCTTTAGGCTCCGTCTGAGCCAATTTGCACTCACCGGGAGCATGAACGTCTTTGCATTTAACGCAACGATAGTACATGGCACAATTGGCAGCCGAATGTCCAAGTCTTTGACACCGTTAACACTGGTTGACTTCTCTTTTCTGGAGGCGTTCCCACCTCACCACTCTGAAATTCAAGTACCTTATTTGTTGAAGGGCACTTGGACTGCTCTTATTTGCAATTTGTACCAGGTAAAGTGGTTAATTCTTCTCTTCTATGGTCGACCTTCTTGTCGCAAAGGCTTTGACTGAAACAAAATCAATATCTGGTGCAGCCTCCTTGAGCACCTGAAGAAGATCGACCGTATCCTCTCCGCTGTCCAAACCCTTCAACAAGAAGGTCTGATTCTTTTCACTTTTTGGGGTATAGGTGAAGTGTGGAACCTCCCCAGGTATCAGCGCATCTTTGGCTGACTTGAAATCAACCAGTGATTCCGTCCTTATAGTTAATTTTTCGGCATTAACTCTTTTGATTTTGAAATTGGCCAGTTTATTTTCGGCTGCCAATAGCCGAACCATATCTTTCCCGGTTTGTCCGAACACGTTGATTGGCGGAACTTTTTCTGTCTTGTTGGAAGCTTTTTCAGAGGAACCAGCAGAACTGTGGGCAGGTTTTTTCTCCTTATTTTTGTTCTTTAAATATTGAATGAAATTAACGTCATTATCTTGATTAAAATTACCTCTGATGTTTTCTTCGATTTCCATATCTTCGGTTAATCCCTCCAGCGATGCAAAATAATTTTGGCTCTCGTTGGTGCCACCAGCACTTAGAACTTCCTCTGGATTTACTTGCTTTGCACTTTTCTTCGGCTTTGTTACCTGTTGCCATTGATTTTGTGGCTGCGTCTTTTGAGGCTTCATCCCTTGCTTGAAAAGATCCTTGAGAGACTGTATCTCTTGCCTTAGTTCATCATTTTCTTTCTGCAATTTGGCCATTTGTTGATTATCCGCTATTATTTGCAGCTTGCACCCTCCATCTACGGAGTTTTCTTCGTTATGTTTTCTTTTAGTGATTGTCGCCAGTTTCGTATTCGTCGTTTCCCCAGGTTGCCCCAACGGTGGGAAGCCGTCGGGCTCCTCCATACCAGCGGCGAAATTTTCTTTGTGAATTTGTTTTTCGTTACCAATCGAAGTAAAAATATTCGATAGAAATTTCCTGAGTCGATTACTTCGATAAGATAAGATTTTTTCCTATAAAAATTAACGTTTTTAAAAAATTAATTTAATTTTTGAAAACTTTTGACAGGAGCAATTTAAAAGACGGCTATACGCAAAGACTACTACGATCCAATTCAGTGAATCAGTTCCTGATGAAAAGAAGTTATCATCCTTTAGATATAAATCGAAGAGTGATAATCCTGAAAGAAATCTAGATTTCACTATGGAGAAACTCATTGATGTTTTGCGCAAAATAAAAATAAATGAGCTCGCGTTATCAAGCAGTGATAACATATTTAATAGTGTACACATTGAGGATTTCAAGAAAATATATTACAAGTTGCAACTAGGTAATAATAACAAGCGTTTAAGGACACATATCTTAATATGTACCCCAGCTAAGAAAATTTCGAACAAGGATACTCAACATAAGTTGATAAAAGAATACCACAGTTCACCTAGATGGAGGTCATCTAGGAGTTAGAAAGACTTTATTGAAATTAAAACAAAAAAACTGTTGGAAAAATATGAGCGCTATGGTCAAAAAGTTTGTTAACAATTGTAAGGTTTGTGCCACTAGCAAATTATACAGGCACACTAAAGAGAAATTTGTACATACGTGTACACCATCAACAACTTTCGAGACAATTCAAATTGATACGGTTGGTCCATTGAGACTATCTAATCACCTTCGTTATATTCTCACTATGCAATGTGAATTATCGAAGTTTGTTGTTGCCATCCCAATTGAATCTAAGGATGCGAGAACGATAGCGACAACATTAGTGAAAGATTTTATTCTGAAATATGGGCAATTTAAAATTTTAAAATCGGATAGAGGTACTGAATGTTTAAATGAGCTAATGAAGGAAGACTGTAGTTTGTTACAAATTGAGCAGATATTTTCAACACCATATCATCATGAGACTCTAGGAGTAGTTGAAAGAAACCATAGGGTTCTTAATGAATTCTTACTCTCATTCACAGAAGATTCTGAATGGGATACTTGGCTTCCGTATTATAATTTCGCGTGTAATACATCACCTAATGTAGATACTGGTTATACACCATATGAGTTAGTTTTCGGAAAATTAGCATATTTACCGAATGACAAGAAATTAACAATGAAATCATACAATCTTGACAACTTTGCTAAGACTTAAAGGAACTATAAATAAAACTAGAGAGATAATAGAGAAAGTTAGAAGGAATAGTTTAGAAAAACAAATAGATATTAACTCAATAGATATTTTTTTTTGTGGTAGGGAGGTGAAGGCATTTACGCCCGCCGAGTCTGGCAGTGTGGGACTCCCATGGAGGATACCCTTGGACTACCCACTAAGCACCTCCCCTGTCAATCTGAGAACCTAGCCTGGAACTGTTTGACACATTACTTCGGGCTAACCTCGTTTCTCTACGCGTTTAGACGCCACCGGGCTACAGGGATCCCTTTTCCAGCGGAAGGAGGAGAAGGGAGAGGGATTTCTAGAAAAGAGACCCCTCCGCCCTAGACGCCTCCAGGCGCTCATATATTTTCCTTTTTGTCTTAAGGACTGCCTGAGCGTGATGTGCCACATAGTTCCATTTGTCAACGGATGTGAGCATCTCTCCAGTGAGTTCATCCGGAGAGAGATCTCCCATTTCTTCAATGAGGTCACCGCGCTGCTTTTCCCACCTCTTGCATACAAAAAATGTGTGGTAGGCATCATCGACCTCTCCAGCACAGAACATGCAGTCAGGAGACCGTGACTTACCAGTCTTGTGCAGGTAAGACCGAAAGTATCCATGTCCACTCAGTAGCTGAGTTAGATAGAAGTCTGTCTCACCATGCCTTCGATTGAGCCATGGCTTCAGGTCACCAATAAGGGGTAAGGCACCTACCTTTTGTATCGCTCACCCAGGACTGTTGCCAATCACTTAGTGAGTGTTCTCGTTCTTCGTGGGCGACAGCATCTCTGTCGCATTCGTTCCTCCGCAGGTAGATTCTGCGGCGCTCCTTGGTAAGGAGGGCAATGGGTATCACTCCTGCGATGACCAGCACTGCTGACTCCGAGACAGTCCAATATGCAGATGCAATCCGCAGCGCTCCTCGTCGCTGCACCTGTGCCAAGCGCTTTCGATACAGCTCCTTGTTGAGAGCCTCACACCATATTTCCGATCCGTACAACAGCACAGATTGTAATGCACTCATCAGAAGTCTCCTTCTTGATGAGGTGGGACCCCCTATGTTGGCCATTAGTCGGCTGAGAGCCGAAACACTCACTGCAGCCTTGTCAGCTATTGCCCTGATTTGCTCGGAAAAACGCATCTTCGAGTCGATCAAAATGCCCAGGTACTTCACTGCTAGCTTAGTCTCAACGAGTGCTTCCCCAATGTTGATCATCCTTACTGTAGGGATTCTCTTTTTTGTAAAGATGACTACTTCGGTTTTCTCCAAAGCTAGGCTGAACCCGCGAGCAGTCATGCAGTCCCTCACTCGGCGCATTAGCGTACCCAGTCTGAGTTGCGCTTGTTCAACAGTGCGTCCCGCAACTAGCGCCGCGACATCATCTGCATAGCCGATCAAGCGTGACTCATCCGGCAGCTCGATTCTCAGTAGTCCGTCGTACGTGATGTTCCACAGGTCTGGGCCAAGGATGGAGCCTTGTGCAACACCCGATGTAACTTCCATCCTCCGCCGACCCTCCTTCGTCTCATAGAGCAGGCTCCGGTCTGTCAGGTAGTTCTTCAAAATCCGCATCAGATATTCTGGAACTTGAAAAGAGTTTTCCAGTGATTCCAGAATATCCGCCCATCTAGCGGAATTGAAGGCGTTTCTGACATCAAGCGTCACGAGCAACACAACCCTTTTGTTTGACTGGCAGTGAGCCTCCGCTCTTTGGACCGTGCTCACTACTTCCACTATCGCGTCAATAGTGGAGTAACCTGCTCTGAAACCATACTGCCGTGGAGATAGGTCCCCGGCAGAACGGACCACGTCAGTGAGTCTTCCCTTGATGAGTTTCTCGAGCACTTTCCCAGCCATGTCTAGCATACATAACGGGCGGTATGCAGACGCCAACTCGGAATTTTCCTTCCCCTTGCTGATCAGTACGAGCCTCGCCACTTTCCAACGTTCCGGAAATACACCTTCGTAAAGGCAAGCGTTGAACATACTGAGCAACAAGTCAGGACAAAGATTGTGGACAAGCTGCAAAACCTCAGCAGGAACGCCATCTGGTCCCGGTGCCTTCCTTGCTTTCATGGATAGAATTGCCTGCTCCAGTTCCATCATTGTGAAAGGTGAGCATTCTAATGGTGTTTGTGCATGAGCTGGATCAACACGGACAGGGTGCGTGGGGAAAAGTGCCCGTACGATCTCGTTCATCTTCTCTGCTTCATGTAAGCAGGGCTTCCGTTGGGCACCAAGTTTTCGCATGACCAGCTTATAACCTAGGCCCCACGGATCCCTATTTACATCGTCCACGAGGTCTTGCCAGCATCGGGCCTTGCTCTTGTTAGTAAGCCTGCGAAGATATTTCCTGCCGGACCTGTATGCTGCTAGCCTAGTGTCGTCCTTCTCCCATGTTCGCGCCCGCTGGGCCTCTCGCCGAAGTTTGTGATACTCGCTTCTTTGTTCGGCAATCTCGTTTGACCACCAGTATACTGGAGGCTTACCGTGTCGGGGTCCCCGGCGGGGCATGGAAGACTCGCAAGCAGTTATGATGGTACTCATAGTTGAGTTCACCAAGTCCTTGACTGTAGGCCCTCCACTCCCTGGCAGAGCTCCAAGCAACGGTGCGCCTGCCGTAAGCGCGTCAGCGAACCTCTCAACGTCCATCCTCCCAGTCCTCCATCCGAGGGTTGAAGTTTGGGCGTATGCACGCAGAGTGGCACCGTCGTGAATCTCAACCGCTATATACTGGTGATCACTAGCCGAGTAGCCCTCTAGTACTCGCCAGTTGTGTACACTAGGTACCAGGGACTCCGAAGCGAGAGTCACATCGGGTATGGTTCCTACGCAACCCCAGCGGCGGAAAGTAGGGGTGTTACCAGTATTTAGGACAAAAAGCGCTGTTCTGGCCGCCATGTCCAAGAGACCCAATAGATATTAAGATTGGTGATAAGGTATTAATTAAGAATAATAACCGTAAGAAAAACCAAAAACCATATATGGGTCCTTTTGTAGTAAAAGATAAAACAGGTGTAAACTCCATAGTTGATGTCAATGGAGTATTGAAAGAATTATATAATAATCAGTAAAAATTGTATAAACGTTTGTAATTTTAGTGTTTCGCTTGATATGAGTATACGCTCAACAACAAAAACGTGGAGGGTGTAATGATTCATGATTATACAATCTTACCTAGAACAATAATTAATTCCTATACTTACCTAGAAAAATAATTCATGTAATCATTCATGATTATTATTATACTTACCTTTAATTCCTATACTGACCTTGAGCAATAATTCATTGCATTCTTCATTTAAAAACAACAACATAAATTACTCAGAACGAATTAATGTGTAAGACGACACCGTTCAATGTTTTGCTTTCGCTTTTACTTTCTTCCGCATTCATGGAAGTAGATCAAAACAAATCACATATGTTTGCACAAGGTCGATCGCATGTACTTGGTTTATGACCTAGATAGCATGCGATGAATGCATTCACTTGTACGATCCATTGAATACATCAATGTGTCGTATAACATGCATGTGAAGTAAATCATGGGTCACGAGACCACACATTTTGTATGATATAGATTTTAGGTTTAAGAACTAGTATATAAAGAATGGAAATCATTAATTCCGGATCAGGAAGTACTGACCCATGTTAAAATAAAAATTCGGCCAACATTTATTTATTATTTAATACGAGAATTTTACTTTTTGGTCGATACACTTTGGCTGGACATTCGGCCAAACTTAGGTTTCATTTGCGGCATAGGAGCTACGCTTCGGTGCGAGTCCAATTGGGCCAGATTTATTCGGGCTAGACGACACTAGGGTAAATTCTCTAATTTGAATTTTTTTTACATATAATTCTATACTTCAATAAAACCCAATAATTCATTTATAAAACAAAAACAAAGCGAAGAAACCAGCTCGCAATTCTGCTGGTTCTTCTCAAAAAGTTGCCAAAAATACAGAGAAAGTTTCGCCAACTAATGTGTTCGGTCAAAGCGGAAAGGATATGGTTTGGCTATTGGTCGCTGAAAATGAATTAAATAATTTTGAGATTAAAAGAATCAATGCCGGAAAATTAACTATCGGAACGAAATCACTGGTTGATTTAAAACCAGTTAAAAATGCTCTAAATTCTGGGGAGGTTCCAAGCGTCACATATGCCCCGAAAAGTTAGAAGAACCAGAAATTGAATTTTCCTCCATTGAAACGTTCGCGACAAGAATGTCGACGGTAGAAAAAAACTTACCACTTTGTTTAGTGCAGATTTCAAATAAGAGCAGTCCAAGTGCTATTCAACAAATAAGATACTTGAACTTCCGAGTGGTGTGGTGGGAACGCCTTCAGAAAAGAGAAGTCAACCAGTGTTATCGGTTTCAATGATTTGAGCATTCGGCTGCCAACTGCGCCATGCATTTGCTTCTCACTGAAACCCGCCTCGATTCTTGGTAATCCATGACATTCAAGGATTGAATTCGTAAGAAACGATAGGGTAATAAGTGATGGGGAAGGTGGCACCGGCATATAGTTTCGAAGACCCTATTATTTCCAAAATATAGAAAAAGTCGAATTCAAAAGCTTTCAATCTCTTGAAGTGTCCGTTATCTAAATCTCGCTACCAGGTGGAGATAACCTCTTCATAATCTCTGCCTATGCTATGGGTGGAACTGTTCCCAAGTTCAAGGAGGAGCCCAATTCTTTGTTTAAAATACTTGAATTGAACAGGCTGCATAGTTTCTATATTCTTGCTGGTGACCTGAACGCCAAGCATACATCATGGCTGGACGCAAACAATAATCCAAGAGGTGTACTCCTGAAATTGTGGATAACAGAGAACCAATCAGGTCAGCAATCAATGGTCGGAAAAATTGAGGGATATTAGCCCATAGGACCTAGATGGTGTTTTTGTGAAAGTGAAAAGCATATTCCTTTAGAAGTCTCGAATGAAGGTATCAAATCTTGAAGTCACTAGTGATGAGATAAATCTTATCGATCGGGCTGGTATCGAAGTTAATAGTACTACACCGGATAAAAATGGAAACAGGATTATATGTGATGGATTGCATAAACTTACCCTGATTGGAACGTATTTCAAATTGGTTCATCTACCAAATCCTGAGAGAGGGAATGAAATATTTTCAGAAGTCATTGAAGCAAAAGTTTCTAACTTCAAGTCAAGCCTAAACGGCCAATCAATTCATCATTTCAATAAAACATTAACATCTGACCTCATAACGAGCTTGAATCTTATTGATTGTTTTGTCAGCTATGAAGACTTGTGCTTCATATTTCGCAGGATAAGCAACAAGAAATCATGTGGTACTGATGGTATTCCAAATGTAGTTCTCCGACATTTCCCTGACGTTGCTATTAGGAATTATTGCATATTGTTCAACAACATGTTGAGCAATTCATATTTCCCAAATGATTGAAAAAAGGCTAAGGTGTTTCCGATCTTGATAAAAGGAAAAAATGCCCTAAAAGCTATTGCCCAATCAGCTTGCTGCCTAACATCAGCGATGTGTTTGAAGAGATACTCAACAGAGCATTAAACGCCCACACTGATAAATATGAGTTGATGCCGAATTGTCAATTTGGTTTTCGTGCCAAGCATTCGACCATACATGCAGTAACGAACGTAACCTCAGACGTCGATTGGAAACTAAATGATAGAGAATATGTTGGAGCGTGTTTCATTGATATGGAGAAAGCCTTCGATAGAGTATGGTTGGATGGATTAGTTTTTAAACTTCTTCAAGACAGGTTCCCCGGACACCTTGTTGCCATGATTTTCAATATGTTGTACGGGAAATCGTTTGTTGTAACTGATATAAATCTGACAACAATGCGCGAGTTCAAAGTCTTGAATGTTGTACAGCAGGGAACAGTAACTGCGCCTCTGCTCTTCTCAATATTCATTCGCAAGCAATTTAACGGCTTTGATTTTAATGTCTCGCCAACGCGATCATTGGTAGCGTTTGCTGATGATCTGATCAGACTAAAAAGCTATGATAGTTCAGAGCAATCTCCGAAAAATGTTCAGTGATGTGCAGTTTCGCACTGACAATTGGCGAACGAAAATCAAATCAATGGGCAGAAGTGCAAAACAATTTTGTTTCGGACAACGCTGCAGGGGGTCAGTCAAGACCTGAAACGTAGTTGGAAGGATTACCACACCATGGCTGGTGAGGGTAGTTCAGAACGGGCTCGACATAAATCTTGTGTTCGATACCTCGGTGTTCGTCTCTATCAGTATCTGTACTCTACTGAACATGTCAAAATCATGTTCAGTAAGGCACAAAAAGGAGTCATGGCCCTACGAAGACGCTTTCATTCCAGATACATTGATCAAAATGTCAAAATTATCTGTTGCAAGAACCTGGTTGGACCAGCTTTGACATATGGATGTCAGATCTGGTACAACCAGAGTGCTGGTACTATGAAAAAATTAAGAGTTTTCGAAAAGAAACGTCTTCGTGCATGTACTGGTTTGTACAGAAAGCCTGAAACGGATGGGAAACATTATATATCGAATAGAAGAATTTATCAAACTGCTGAAGTGACGAGATTCGATATCTTCATATTGAAACTTCTTCGGAATCATATCGCAAGATCTGTGACTGTGAGTGAAAACTCTTGAATTTCACAGCCGTTTCACCCTACAGACGGGTATATAGCGACTTGCTTCGCTACTGGCTTTGTTCCTCCAGAATCATTCGTGCATTTGGCCATGAATCGATATGTTTTTGATTCTGACAGCGTCATAGTCATAATCACATGTATAGATGGGCCACCGATAATACATCGTTCAATAAGTCCCGAGACTAACAACGAAAACAACATTTTTTTCAAAAATCATTTTTATTCATCAATATATGCTTTTTTTAGGGTGATACAATCTTTCCGACGCCTTTCCAACATTTCTATACCATGTTTATAGAAGGATTTGTCCGTTGCTTCAAAATAGGCTTCAGTTTTGGCAATTACCTCCTCATTCAAGCCAAATTTTTTTCCCGGGAGTAGTTTTTTGGAATCAACAAAGTGCCAGTAGTCACTGGGGGCTAAATCTAGTGAATACGGGATGGGGAAGCAAATCAAAGCCCAATTCGTTCAATTTTGCCATTGTATTCATGGATTTGTGGCATGGTATAAACATGGGTAACGCAGCGCTGCGCCGCGCAATTGCGTTGAAGCACTATCAATGATACCACTGCGTTGATACTAATCCTCGGTATCAGCAGCGCAGTAGCCCATTTCGGCATCAACCTCTTCGTTGCGAGATTTAACGCTTGGCATCAACACAGTTGCTGTATGTTGATCATAACATTGGATTTAAGGGATGTATCTTTTGCGTTGGCATTGGCAATGCCAAGCTATTTGGCTTAGTGCTACGTTGCGGCGCGGCGCCCAGTTTCATTGAGCATAGAAGCATGCGATCGTGGTATCAATGCAGTGCGTTAATATCATTACCGGCACTCATATGATGCTATTGTGAGAGCCCAGCCAGAAGCGCAAAATATATCAAGCATAATCGTATGAAATCAAGGTATCATAACGCAATGGTACCAGCGCAGTGCGTTGATACCACTGCTGGCGCTGGTATCAGTGTATCAGCGCATCGAAATTTGATATGTTACACACGTCTAGCATGGTGCATTGTCTTGATGAATATGGATTTTTTTTTCTTCATGTGCGGTCGTTTTGCTGCGATCTCCTCCTTCAAACGTACCAACAAGTCGATATAATAATCACCATTGATTGATTTACCTTCTTCCAGGTAGTCAATGAAAATCACGCCATGGGGATACAAAAAACAGACGTTTTGAACACTTTGGGCGGCTTTCGCCAGCCATGCGCCACTCAGATGATTGCCGATTCGACTCCGGAGTGAAATGATGTATCCATGTTTCATCCATAGTCTCGTATTGAAGCAGGAAATCCTTTTTATTGCGAGTAAATAGCGATAAATAGCTCTCTGAATCGTCGACTCGTTGCTGTTTTTGTTCCACTGAAAGCAATCGCGGCACCCACTTGGAAAAAACCTTTTTCATGCTCATTTTTTCATAACGGATTGTAAATACGCCTCCAGATGATATCTGTGTCATTTCTGCAATCTCACGTACCTTTACTTTGTGATTTTTCATTACAATTTTTAACATTTCACTCACATTTTTCTGTGTAATGGCTTTCAATGTGCCTCCCCAAACGTTCCGCATCGTTTGTGTCCGTACAACCACGTTTAAACTCAGCATACCAACGATAAATCGATGGAGAGGAGTCCGTGTAATGTTTTTCAAGCCATTGCTGGGCTTCTGCGGTGTTTTTACCGATTTAAAAAAATAATGTTTTATCAACACGCAAAACTCGCTTTTCTCCATTTTTCAAACAAATTACAAAGTGACTTTACTCTAACCTCGATAACTCTGCTGTCTGTGATCCGATCGATGTGAAATTTTTACACCTTTCATGTAAAGGAAACGTGGGCAGTTCGGTACTGCTAGCACTATCTCTGGGTTAGTCTCGGGACTTATTGAACGATGTGTTTAGAAGATAAAATATTCTCCGAATATGTATTTACGAGACCAACAATTCCAATGGAGATACTCATTTGCTAGATTCATTGAGGCTGATCGAGCTGACACGGAGCAATCTAGGTATTGGTGGCTGAATGACAACATCTAAATTATTCGTGTTTATTTTCAATTTTTGTGCTATTTATTACTTAGTTTTTGAGTTTCAGCTCATTATTGCTACATTTAGTGTTGTTGTTTGTTTGTGTTAAAAATTAGGGATAGGTTAAGTATATGTTATGTTTATTATGTTAGCTTAAGAGATAAGGTTAAACACGTAAAATAGGAATGTTGTGATAGGATTTTTTTCAGTATAATATAACGTTTTTGAATGAATTTTATTAGAATTAGGTTGTTACATATTAGGTGTAGGATAAAAGTTACTTTTTCGAATCAAATCAGAATGTATGTAATAATCTTAAATAATTTGAATTTGCTATAGTTTTTTTGATAAAATGTGTTTAACTGATAGCTTACAAATTTAGAGAATCATTTCAACCATTAAGTTTTTGTATTGTTATTGTTTGGAATTTGCTTTATATTCTTTTAAAATTTATAACGAATAATATTGAATAAATCGCATTTGACTTTGACGGGACATTATTAGACCCCCTTTGGTTTTCGCACGCCGAATTATATCTTTGGTCCGTATGCACGAAAATGCTTTTGTAGTGGACTTTGCGCTGGTGAACAGAACTCGCCCCATGACACCGTAGAAGCTAACTACTTGCGTGCGTACGTGTTGTCAGGCAAGGTCTTTCGAGCGAGCCCCAAAATCTTAGCTCACTGAAGCAGTCACCATCGCTGCACTCCTCAATGGACTTTATCCATACTCGTAAGCACTACACGCTGGCTAGCCAGTTAGAGCTGCCTCTATGAGGAACCAAAAGCACCACGCGAAAAAAAAATCTAGCATATTGGCGTAGAAATACAATTTCATTTACATATTATTTGTATGCATTGTGAAGAGTCGAAATATATATTTTTTTATTTTTTTTTTTCTTTAAAATCATCGGGCCTTGCTTTGTTGTGTGAGTAGATGCGTTTTGACTACGAACCGAACAACATTTACAGAATAGTTAGTAATAACGGATACAAATAATGCGACATTGACAAACTTGTCTCACAGTATAAACAAAAACAGGAACGACTCATAGAATGACCTACAGTGGGTTTCGTTAATATAGGTATTCAAAGAGACATACAAACTATCAAACTTCCTTCGGAAATACAAATTAAAGACTGCATTCAAAACGAACAACAACATTGGAAACAAACTGAAACCAAAACTGAATGACACATCGATATACGAAAACAGCGGCATATACAAACTGACATGCAAGAACTGCGACATGGTATATATAGGAAAGACAACACGAAAACTAACGACAAGATACAAAGAGCAGTTACGATCTTTCTTACACAACAAGGAAGACTCCAACTATGCGATGCACTTATAGAGCCTCGAACATGAGCCTGACGCTACAATATGACAAACTCTATGAAATTGCTACACAAACAAAGCAAAGGACCAAGACTTGACATCCAAGAAAGGCTTGAAATTTATAAACATAGAAAGACAGATGGTAACATTATCAACGAACAACTTGTTACCAATTCCGACGCAATTTTCTCAGTACTAGACCACACTCTTGGACGAAAACGAAAACGAAATGAAACAGAACAAACGGACATCCAACAAGTAAAAAAACAAAAACTTAATATCCCTCTACCTGGCATAATTTAGTACTTGACATGATTTACTACCTGACCTAATTACCCATCCGCTTAACCCATCCGACGACTATATAAAGTCATCCCTTTCAATACATCTTTTAGGCACTGAAGATGAATCGAAGTAGTCAAAACGCGTCTGCTCACACAACAAAGCAAGGCCCGACGGCTTTTAAAGAAAAATGAGAATTGGCCTGCGGGTATCAAATAAACAAAATTATTGAGTATCTCAAATTTATTTAAATAATCAAGTGATCGTGAAGCTCTGGCTCTGATGAAATTATATAGTAAAATTGACTGTCTTGAAGTTTTTCTATGGTGGTGCTAAGACTGATTATCAGAAAACCGTGCTGAACTGCCAGCAAAATACTTAGCTAGAAAGATTCGGTCAACAACTATTGGTCCTCGTATCACCTTACAATTAATTATGAGTAGAACGTATCGAAGAAAACGACTGTACGGCTGTAACCTGCGAAAGACATCAAATGAGAACATTGGAAAATGGAAGGATAAAATTATAGTGGCAGTTTCCTTTTGTTCCGAAATGCATGTCTAGTCATTTTAGCTACGAATCCTAGTTTATCATCAAAAGCATAAAGTGTATTGCTGAAAGTATTCTGTCTTGGTTTTGACATATCGGATAAAGCCTGCTTATCTTTCAACCTCTCAAATTCGACTAAAAAAATCTGAAGGGAGCTCATCAATACTACACACTATCGAAAAAAATGTTTTATCCTTTCAATTATTGCAGCTTGGCTAGATTGAAGTGGAACTTGGCACTATACCGTGTCGGACCTCCCCAATAGATTAAACGGATCGCGAAGCGGGGAGCTCAATATCGAAACCCTAAACGGAACCACTTGTTGATGTAGTTGACCCAAAACAGCTTTTTACGACCTCATATATGATTAAAAAAGTTGATTTCCGAGTATATACAATGTAAAAGTGTGATTTGGAATTTTCCTCCCTATGTCAATTAATTTAAGGCATCATCCACATCATCAGCGGACGCGCGAGGATACTGGGTAGGGGAAAGAGCTCACCATTCGTACGCAACACTACACGGCACTACATGGCACACAAGCACGTGTTTGCTTGTGTGCATAGACATGCTGGCCACCATGTTGGTAGCAGAGTGTCGCGCCAGTCGCACCACGGTGTATCGGCTAACAAGACGTAACGTGTTTTCGCCCGTGGTGAGTAAATTTTTACCCAAATTTAAGTCACAATTGTAAGTAGAATTGTTGTGTTTTTGACAAAATAGTGATGATTAATATTAATATTAACATTGATTATGTTGAACTTTAATTGTTATATTTCTGAAACTAAATTCGAATTTGTATAAAGTTGTATTTGAATTTTGTGCAAGGCATGAGGTGCATTCGGATAGCCAAACAAGGGGCACATTTGTGGGCGCGCGAATGATCCCCTTTAGATTTTGTTAACCACCAGAATATCAAAATTAGATTTTTAGGGAATAAAATATAGGAATTCCTTTTATGAAGTAGTCTACTTCTAGCAAAACGATATATTTTTGTAAAGTAAACCTTATAATTAATATTTTATAGTAGAATTATGGTGCAGAAATATAAAAAAAGGGTACGCATACTCAAGAGGTGGATGAAGATTGCATGAAATTTGCAATTGATGACTTAATTCAAGGACGGTTGTCGTAAAGGAAAACCGCGTTGAAATATAACATCAACCCATCGACGTTGGAAAGCAGAGTCCGAAAATTTAAAGATGGCTCTAACACAGATGGACCCTCATGAACATTTAATTCTAAATTACTTATGGAATTTTTTTTGTAGCTACATGAATGAGTTGCATATTTGTTTTTAATAATTTTTTCTGAAAAATTATTAGAGAAGAAAAATTTTAGATGAAGGTGGTTTCAACGTGTGTACTAATTCTCATCAGGCCATCAATCATAGATACACACCGGTGATGGCGATCACCATGCTTAGAGGTGAAAAAGTTATTTTTAATTTTCCTACTTACGCAAATTCAGTAATTTTTTGTAACTACGAATTATGTTAAAGTTCAATTTCTTCTTGTAAGTACTAGTCTTAGCTAAACTTTAAATGGATCATTTCACCCTTTTCACATCAATTTAATGTAAATATATATTCACCTTCAATAAGACTGCAGTCCAAGAGTCCTATAATAATTTGGCTGATGTGTTACAACGACATAATTTTGCTGGCGACAGGATATTTAACTTTGACGAATCCGGGGTATCTGTCATTTTAGAAACTCTTAAAACTTTGGCTCCTAAGTCACAGAAGCAAGTGGAACAAATCGTGTCAGCGGATACAGGCGAATTGGTGACATTTGGTGCAATTATTTCTGCAAGCGGAAATACTTTTCCGTCGCTATTTGTGTTTCCACGGACCATTTTCTTGAAGTTGCGCCTGTAGGAAGCCTCGGAGCTGCTAATAAAAGTGGGTGGATAAATGCTGACATATTTGTTTCAGTATTAAAGCACATTCAGAAACACACACTGAACTCTAAAGAGCATCCAATTTTACTATTATGTGATAATCACGAAAGCCATATCAGCTTACAGCGATATCATATGCTCGAGATAATGGCATCATTTTTGTGTCTTCTCCCCCGCACACCAGTCATCGATTGCAACCTTTAGACGTTGCAGTGTTCGTCCCATTCAAGGCAAAGTCGAAAATAGCGTTCAATAATTGGCAAAACAATTAATATTTATAATATACTTGAACTGGAAGAACTTACATACTTCAAATTTTTTACAGTAAAAATATTAAAATTGACTTTGAAAAGCCAGGTATATAGCCGTTCAATGCAATGGCCTTCAGTGATGAAGATTTCGCTCTCATTAACGTGTTTGCTTCAAACAATTCGGTAAATATGACACCTGATCCGGAAACAAGCATTATCGCTCTAGAATCACAACCCTGCATCAGCGTGCCATCGACTGATATGAATGAGGCAGATACTGGTGAGCTGTCGCCTTCATTGCTTCAAAATTCTCAAGACATTTTTACCGGAACTGACGAACTTTCCACCTCTGCGCCTAAGACACAATCTGAATCAAGTGCTAATCTTTTCATAACACCAGAAGTCATAAGACATTATCCTGCAGCTGTCAGAAACAGAAAAAACAATAAAGGAAGAAGACTGGATAAATTCTGTATAAAACAAGAAAGGAAAGCCAGAGCAAAAGCAGTGAAACTTAGTTTGAACGAACTTAATTCAAGACAAAAGACAAAGATAGCTAAGTAAATAGAAAGTGATGAAGATTCAGAGGAATCTGAAGGATCGTAATTTAGCTTGCGGGAGAGTTCAACTTCTCCAATCGATTTCGAAACGGACGAAGAAACTGATAATTGTAGTATCAATAATAATTTAAATTTGACACCAGAGAAAATTAAAGATAATTTTTTTGTTTTAGTAAAGTTTGAAAAAAGGCTACTGTTGTTTTCTACGTCGGAAAAGTTCTCAGTCATTATTCAGGTACAGAGCTGAAAGTATCTTATCTTCGAAACAAACCGGGATCATCATGTTCATTCTTTTCCCCTAATATAGAAGACATACACACTCTGTATACCACCGATGTCGCTATGATCCTCCCTGATCCACAACCACGAGCAATAAATAATTATATATTATAATGTGTAATAAGTTCCAAAGTACCAACTAAATGTATGATTATCTACTTTGAATCTAGACTGTACAACAATCTCATAGAAAATGATTGTAAAGATATCATTTAGACTGATTGTAAAGCTTAGAACTATCAAAAAAAATTTATCGACTATGATACGTCAAATATTATTGAGTTAGTTCTTTGATAAATAAATATTTTTATAATAATGAATAAAACGTACGGGGTACGTTCGTACAAATATCTTATCGTAGAGAAATGACTATAACTCTTTAGCCTTTTGACATAATAGTTTCGGAGTTTTTTGTAACAAACTACAATATATTTGTTACACTTAAATATATAAACTAGATTAACTCGACAATGAATCATAAATAAAAAAACATAAATTCTAAATAGTGTACGAAGGGTAACCACTTTCCACTACCCTATAGGTTCCTTTATTTTTGTATATAGCAGTCTACAAATATTCTTAAAAATCCCTTAAATTTTTAAACATCTTTTGGTTTTTTTTATGTGTATATAGTAATCCATAAATATTATTAAACATCCTTTAAATTTTAAATTTTCATTAAAATTTCAATTTTTAAAATTTTATATTTAAGAACTTCACATTTTTTTTGTATAAGAAGGAAAAAAATGAAAACTTCCCCTACAACCAAGCGCCAAGAAGTGGTGAATCGTTACGATCGGTGGCAAAGCCAAATCTTTAAAACACACAGAATTTCAGTTTAGGATCGAAGTAAAGGTAAATAGGGACTCTAAATTAAATATATGTTATATACTCGTATGTATTATTTTCCCATTAAGCATACATTTTACTTTGTAGCCCGTTGTTAAAACACTTTCGTACATAAATCAGAATTGTCATTCATTTAAATGGAAAAGGAATAAAAAAAATGTTTTGGTTAATTGAATTATAGACTCGGTCTTTCCTTTCACATTTGAAACCTGACAGGGTATGACACCTGCAACGATGGCGCGCCCCTCCACTATAATGAGCTAGCCATCGGGCGAGCTCCTCCCTTTCGATGCGTTATAGGAGCTCTTGCCCGGGTAGAGTGGCCTTCCGCTAGCGTGCCCATTTACGGTTATATGATTCCATCGCATAGTACTGTTACATGTGCAAATAATTCTGCGAGCTACTGTCGCAACGATAAACAACATCATAATCAACAAATGAATGTACTCGAAAGCATAAGAATCCACCAAGCATGATCAACATCTGAAAGTGACGTCACTGCGTCATTCAGAATTGCTCGAATATTCCAGGTAGTTTGCCAATGTACGAGAAATGGATTGAATCACTAGAGACCCTATATAAAGCCGAGTTGAATGAATGGGGGATATAGTAAAACCGCGATAGTAAAACCGCGATAGTAAAACTGCGATAAGTAAGTCTTTTAACTTAATTTTAAAGATAGTGCATTTTCACTTTCCCGGAACATTTAAATTATTGGCCGCGAACCATAACACGCGACAGTGGTGTTGAGACGTGAGAAAAAAACGTTGAAAGTGAAAATTTGAACAATTTTAAAGTGCACAATAGTAAAATTTAACGTAAAAACTGGTGGAAAAATAGCCAAAACAATAAAAATGCGACAAAGCCTACATCTACGAATTAATGAATTGGGTGAAGCAAAAACACCAAAATCAAAGGGACCAGAAAATGCGCTGATGCAAATGTTAATGCTGATGCAGCAACAGCAGCGTCAACAGTCATCCAATTTAATTGCGGAGCCAAATGAACAGTCCTAGTTTAACAGCGAAGCTGGACCAATGAGCGATCAAAATCAAGGCAGATTTAAAAAAACAGTCAACCGATTTGAAAGCAGATTTGCAAAAACAGTCAACTGAAATAAAAGCGGAGCTTTGTAGTCTGAACGAACAAATTAAATGTGTCGAGGAAAAGGTTTACATGGTCAAGGAGAGAATCAACCATGAGATTAGCCAGGTCGAGGAGAATTGGAAGCGGTGAAGGCAGTAGTAAACACCTCAACAGCCCTGCTTATAACCGCAGCGCAAAGTACATCCAGAAATGTGCAAGCACCAATATTTGACGGGCAAACGGTCTTAAGTATTTACAAGACCCAGTTTGAAGCAGCCACTCGGATAAATCACTGGAATGATCAGGTCAGAGCGACTGCATTAATTCTTGCTCTAAGAGGCTCAGCTGCCGAGTTTTTGCAGACAATCCCCGTTGAGTTACACTCAAACCCGGCTGCTATAATGAATGCGCTCGACATGCGTTATGGAGACGATCATTTGAAGCAGATTTACTGGTCACAGCTACGGCATCGGATGCAGAAGTCTGGCGAAACCTTACAGCAGCTGGCCCAAGACATTGAGCGACTGGCACTTTTGGCTTACTTAGCTTACGACCAAGAAAATCAGGATGACGCAGCAACAGAAGCATTCATCAGCGCATTAAAGGACCAGAGATTGCAACAAGCCATGCATTTAGCTCAAAAGCAAACAGTTAAGGACGCATTGGCTTATAGTCTGAACTTTGAGGCAGTAAAAAATGTGACTCGTACCACACAAGATAGTGGCAGACGAGTGCAGGTGTGAGCGCGTGGAAATTGAACGAGAGCTGCAGGTAAATGGTGCGCCTAGATGCTGGGATTGCAGTGAGAAGGAGCACCTGCAAAGAGACTGAAAGAAACCAAGAAAACGGAGCTATTGTTCAGGGTGGTGGAGACCTAAACCGGCTCAGGAGCCTAGAATGGAAGCCCTGCACACTGAGGGGTCGGGAAACATGTAAGAGCCAACTTCGTGGGGTGAACGTTGGCTAGAAAGGTCGACATCCCCAGCACCCCCATCACCGTGTCAAGACTACATCGTGGTGAAGCAGACTTGTGCCTTCCGGGTCAAGTTGATGAAGAACATTGCACCATAACAATCGACACTAGTGTAACACGATCGACTATCCGACCAGACCTAGTGAGACATCAACTACTTCACATGGGCAGAGTTCATGGAAATTCTGACGCCATATCTTGTCATCCATGTCCAGCAAACTGCAAGCATTGCCAGCGGATTGAAGAAAAGGATCTGACCGTTGATCTGCGAGTGATAACGGCCGAATTTGATGAAGATTGGTCATCGGAGAAGATTCGAAACACCCGCTAGCCGATGTAGACATCGGATCATTGCTCGTATGGGAGGAGACTACTGAGCAACCTGAGTGGATGGACGTTTCGATGCATGGTACCACCTTGAAAAATTATTCGGCACAATGGAACTCCCTTCAGGTGGAGGGTGGCGTACTCAAGCGGAAATGAAAACGGCGGATGCCAGCTCCGATAGGATGCAAACTATACTTCCCAAAATCCGAACCCACGATGTGGTTAAGGAGATGCACGAAGGCTCCTCGGGAGGCCACCTTGGTGTTAACAAGACCTTAGCGAAATTGCGGGAAAGTTTCTACTGGCTTCACGCTCGAGAAAACGCAGATGCAGAATTTTCGCTTCCATCAAAGGTCCAAAGCGACAACTGAGAGGACAAATGCAAACCTATAACGTGAGGGTACCGTTTGAAAGGATTGCTGTTGACATGGCAAGGACCTTTTCCTGAATCCGAATGGAGGAATCGATACACGCTGGTTGTGTCCGATTATTTCAGCAAGTGGCCTGAGGTCTACCCATTCCAAACCAGGAAACAACTACTGTGGCCGAACAGCTAGTGTTAAATTGGCTTAGTAGGTACGGTGTACCTTGTGAACTACATTCGGATCAAGGCCGAAACTTTAAGTTACTGGTTTTTGGCGAAATGTGCGAGTTGCTGGGAATACGGAAAATGAGGACAACACCGCTGCATCCTTAATCCAATGGAATGGTCGAACGTTTCAACGGCACACTCAATAAACACCTAGCCAAGATGGTTAACGAGAACCAAAGGGACTGGGACCGACACATCTCACTATTTTTGATGGCGTACAGAGCTACCAAACATGCATCGACGGGCGAAGCCCCATCCAAAGTCATTTTTGGAAAGACTATTCATCTGCCGGCTGATGTAAAGTTCGGAACACCCCCTGAGAAGCCCCAAACGATCTTGGAGTACGCAAGTGAGCTAATGCAACGGTTGAACCAGATACATCGGACAGTGCGAAAACACCTCAAATCAGCTACTGACCGCATGAAGACCAGGTAGGATCTAAAGGCTAATTCTACTGGCTTCCAGCAAGGTGACTTGGTGTGGCTATCCAACCCACAACGGCGGAAGGGTAGATCTCCGAAGTTGCAGCATAATTGGAAGGGACCATACTGGGTTACAAAGCGAATTAATGACGTCGTATATCGCATACAGGAACACCGTAAGCCGAGAGTCAAACTGAAAATCGTGCACCTGGACCGTCTTGCCCCATATTACATCCAGGGAGACTTGACTACAACTGGCGACACATCTTTTCGGGGCGAAACGAACTGAGGTGGGGCAGTGTTACATGTGCAAATAATTCTGCGAGCTACTGTCGCAGCTATTAACAACATCATGATCAACAAATGAATGTACTCGAGAGCACATAAATCCACAAAGCATGATCAACATCTGAAAGTGACGTCACTGCGTCATTCAGAATTGCTCGAGTATTCCTGGTAGTTCACCAATGTACGGAAAATGGATTGAATGACTCGAAGCTCTATATAAAGCCGAGCTGAATGAATGGAGGATATAGTAAAACCGTGTTAGTAAAACCGCGATAGTAAAACTGCGATAAGTGCGGAGCGAAAATTAAAGGCGATATTGATTGATTGTGAAGTGATTTTAGTAACAGAAAGTTGGAATTAAAAGTTGATAGACAGTGAAAGTTAGATAATGAAATAATTAGATTAGTGATTGTGCATTTTTAGTAAATGAATTCTTTTAACTTAATTTAAAAGACAGTGCGTTTTCAATTTTCCGGAACATTTAAATTATTGGCCGACCACCATAACACGCGACTATACTATAACATAAATTGGCCACGTTTATGCTTCTCATTTAAGGGAAAATTGTATGTTTGTATGAGTTTTTCACTCAATTGAGAAATATATGTCCACGTCTACATCTGGATCTTGATCCGGTTGGGACGTCACGAGGGGGCACCGCCTCCACCTGGATGCTCCACTCTTATTTGGAGGCCATAAGTATCGTCGGTAACGACAAAGTCTAATCACAGCACAGATTTGTAAGTCCAAAAGAGAAAAGTTGAGGCTGCCCCTCCTACTTGGGTATTGAAATGATTTCATTCAATACTACTGATTTTTTACAAGGCCCTGAAAAATCTATGCTCTTAAATGAAAAATGGCTTCGAAATTTCAGATCTACAAGTCGATGTATCAGCATCATGATTTGTACAAATTGGCTTCATACTTGGTATTGAAAACAACTGGGATATATATTTAATATTTAAGAAACATTTAAACATTCAAAAGCATGATGCAAATTCCTAAATAAATATAAACGGGGAATTTTTTTAAATTTGTGTATCTACATCAATTAAAGCTTTAATTTTTATCTATTTTAAATCGGATCCTCTTATAATCTCGTTATTTCAACTTCTGGCTCTTCTGAATTAGTTATGATTGCTTGGCTTATTATTTGCATTTTTCGTTTTTTCCTGTTTTGGACCTTAATCATGACATAGAGAATTCTACAGTAAAAAAATAATATAAGCTTTTATATTTTCGTCCTTATTTTGCTTTTCATCAAAATCTTACCCGAAAAGAATTGTTGCTGGGACTATGAACACCTCTGACAGTAAAAATATCGAACCGGGAGCATTTTCCATCGTTTTAGAGTAGACCCGAGCGTAAGCAAGTGGCAGGAGGATACCACAGACTGCTTTTATGATTCCTTGTACAGAATAAACTCGACCAATTTCTTCTTTATCAATATAGGATGAAATTATTGCATTTATCATGATTTCCTTACAAAATGAAAATAAATTTATTATTTGCGCAATATAGAACATGGATGTTGAAGTTGAGTATGCCTAAAACAGGAAAAGAATAACATTTGTAGCTGAATGTCCTTCGGAATGAAGTAATGATGCAGGTAATTTTGTTTTAGTACATTAAATATTAAATCAATTCACAAGTTTGCATAGGAAATTTCATACTATCACTCACCGTGAACAAATTTGAAATGACCGAAAGCAAGGAAGCAATGAATCCTGCCAGAGCGTTGCTTATTTTGAACAGTTTAACGAAGAAAAATGTCATAATAAATGTTCCTGAAATAAATGAAAATAAAATGGATTTATCGTTGGTTTTATAGAATAACTCAGTAAGATTGTATCAGTTAAGCTATATATTGACTTCTTACCTACTAAATTAATAATCATATTGAATGTTAGATACATGCTGTACATAGAGCCATTCCATTTCAAGTTCTTCATTGTGAACATATAAATATAATCTTTATCATCTGAAAATTATAATCAGAGTCCGTATCTCAGAGAATTCCCTTATTTATTTTATAATTTGCAACTTACTTGGCGCGGAAATCAAGAGGGATAATATCACAAACAAAATTAAAAGCATACGACCATTAAATTCGCGTTTCCGTAGGAAAACTTTGAAACAATCACTTGCTGAAGTAGGATCGAAGAAATCAACGCAAATGTGTGGTTTTGTCTCTTTGGCTTTAAAGCTATAATACTTCTTTCCAGTTTCCATTGGCATGTCAGACCATTCATGAGAAATCCTGTATGGAAATACTACTTCGTCGGAAGATTTCTTTGATTTTATCTCCGGTATAAAGAAAAGCAAGTATGCTATAGCCGTTAAAAATATCGAACTGGCAAGGATATAAATATCTGAAAATCAAAAGGGGTTTCAATTTTTTTCTTGTATGCATGTTCCAATAGTTCATACTTACTCAGATATCCCAACGCCTCATACATTACACCACTCAAAGATACTCCGATTAGTAAAGTAACATTCAGGATCACTGTAAATACACCAAATCTAATGAATCACAATCATGCAATTTATTACCTTAAACATTCATCTCTTCAGTACCGAAAAGCTCGTTCTTCTTCGGTGGTTGTTTCAGTAATATAACTCAGAACACCTATTGTCAATAACGTTTGTCCACCCAGCATTGAGGGAACCACTTTTTCAATGATCGCGCTAACTTCCATGGGGACAGTGTTCATCCAAATTGAGGATATTATGTGAACTTGGAAAAAATTGTTAGGGCTGCAATTAAGTTAATAACTATCTTAACATACCAGATAGCGATATAATTTCACCAATAAGTGGGAAGAGCATACATGGCTTTCTGAGACCAGTTCTATCACTCCATCCTCCAGCAAATAGGATGACAATGATGGGAAAGACGGAAGCTGAAAGATAAAATGCATGTATTAAATGTAACAGCTGGTTTAAGCTCTTGTTTACAGCCAAGACAGACAAGTGGTATAGAATGAAACCTGGCATCAGTATACCAGGTAACATGGTGCATATGCAAATATAGCATAAACCTGGTATGAACTGTCAAGTGAAGTCAGATGTCAAAATTAAATGATAGAAAATAAGAAATTTATCTGATCCTTGGCTATATTTTTCAAATATTCGCATGTGAAACGGTTCGATCAGCACCAATAGTTGGCAAACCTGCATCAAAATGAATAAGTATTGTAGAAAAATTAATTCAATTTGTGTAATACAGACAAACTTCATTTATACTGGGAATTTATTCCGGGATGGATACTAGGTTTATAATAGATTTCAGAACTTGGTATACAAGGATTATTTATTCATTTCTTTTTTGGTCAGTAGGTGAATGTCATTTACGCACAGAGTGTAGGACTCCCATGCTCGCAAGCAACAGGACAACTCACTAAACACCTCCCCTGTCAACCCGAGAACCCACCCTGGAATCGTTTGACACATACTTCGGGCGGGTCTCGTTTTGTAACGCCGTGAGGCGCCTTCAAGCTGGTGGATCCCTCTTCTAGTGGGAGGGAAGAGGGGAAGAAGAATTTCCAGACAAGCGATACCCAAGCCCCAACACCCTCCGTGGCTGTGAGTCCCCTTTATCTTTTAGGACTACCCATTTGTTCCTTTTGTCAACAGATTCGAGCATCACCGTGACTTTACTATCTGTAGTGAGCTCTCCCGTCTCCCTGTAGATGTCCTTTCATAGCCTGTCCCATTTTATGCACGCAAAAATGTGTGGCAGGCATTGTCTTTCTCTGCTCGGCAAAACTGACTATTGGAGGAGCTTGACCTACCAATCTTGTGTAGATAAAACTGAAAACACCCATGCTCACTCAAAAGCTGGGTCAGATAGAAGTCAGTCTTATCATGCTTTCGATTTAGCCACGGTCTTAAAACCGGGATGAGGCGCACAGTTCTCCTTCCCTTCGTGCAATTCACCCAAGACTACTGCCAGTCGTTGAGTGAGCGCTATCTCTCCTCGCGGAGAAACATCTTTCTCACATCCTAGTTTCGATGCAGGTAAATATTCCGCCTGAAATAACTCCCACCGCCAAACCAGAGACTGTCGCATATGAAGTCGCAGTCCTCACTGCTCCTCTTCTCTGTACGTAGGCCAAGCATTTTCGGTATACATCCTTACTGAGAGGGTCCCCCCGTATTTCTGCTCCAACAGTAGTGCTGATCCTACAGCACTCATCAAGAGGCGTCTTCTTGATGGGTTGCACCCCCTACGTTGGCCATAAGTAGACTCAGAGCGGATATTCCCGAAGCAGCTATTGCTCTGGTTTGCTTGGAGAAACTCATCTTCGAATCGATCAGTAGCCTCAGGTACTTCACCTCTGGCGTCGATTCGATTAGTATGTCTCCCATACGGATCATCCTTACTCCAGAGATTCTCTTTTTTGTTAAGATGACCACATCAGTTTTCTCCAGTGCTAAACTGAACCCGTGAGCAATCATCCAGTCTCTCACTCGGCGCATTAGCATACCTAGCCTAAGTAGCCTAAGCGCTTGTTCAACGGTGCGTTCAACAACCAGAGTCACAACATCATCCATGTAGCAGGTCAAGCGCAACTCATCTGGCATTTCTAGTCTCAGTAGCCCAATGTAAGATACGTTCCAAGGACCAAGGATAATTCCCTGCGCAACATCTGATGTAAATTCCATTTTTCGTTGGCCCTGTGTCGTGTTGGCTTCGGCCCTTCAGATAGTTCCTCAAAAGCCGCATTAGACATTCTCGTATCCAGAATATCCACTCATCTGGTGAAGTTGAAAGCATTTCTAACGTCGAGTGTCACCAGCAGCACGATCCATCACTTGATGTGGCTATATGCCTCTGCCTTTTGGAGAGCATGCACCACCTCTGCAATCACATCAATAGGGGAGCGTCCTGCTCTAAAGCCGTACTGTCGAGGAGGTAGGTCCTCAGTAGCACGAATCGCATCAGTGAGTCTTTCCTTGATGAAATTTTCTAGCACTTTCCCAGCAGCGTCTAGTATGCATAACGGGCAATATGCAGACGGCGATCTGGGATTTCCCTTCCCCTTCCTGATCAGCATGAACCTTGCCACCATCCATGGTACCAGAGAAACCTCGTCCCGAAGAAAAACATTGAATGTGCTGAAAAGCAAGTCAGGACAATGGTGATGGACTTGTTGCAACCCCTCAGCTGGAATACCATCTGGACTTGAAGCCTTCCTCGCTTTCAGTGATAGGACTGCCTTTTCCAGTTTTGGCTGTGTAAAGAGTGAACACTCGACTGCTGTTTCACCATGGACAGCGTCAATATGGACGGGAAAAGTGCTTGCACTATCGCGTCCAACTTTCCCGCATCATGTATGCAAGGTTTCCGTAGGGCACAAAGCTTCCACATAACTAGGTTGTAGCCAAAATCCCACGGACTTATGTTCACATTGTTCACTAGATCTTGCCAGCAGTAAGCCTTGCTCGTGTTAATCAATTTACGAAGGCATTTCCTGGCCAACTTATACCTTGCTGCCCAGTTGCACACCTCGTCACAGTCATGTGCCCATTGAGCCTCACGCCAAGGCTCGTGACACTCCCTTTGCTTTCAGTGATTACAGTTGACCACCAAGTACACTAGGGGCTTGCCGTGCCAGGGTTTCCGACGGGTCATAGAAGCGTTGCAAGCAGTCATGATGATGCTAATAGTTGAGTTCACCACGTTTAGAGCTGCCAGTTCTTCCATACCCTGCGAATCTCCCTGCAGCGGAGCACCCACTGTGAGCACTGATGTTCTTCCTAATTGTAGAAGGTCGTGAGTACGGACATCGGGAGACAAGCAGAATGCACTGATGATCACTGGCTGAGTAGTCTTCTAATACTCGCCAATTGTGTATCCTGCATAGTAAGGATTCCGAGGCGACTTTCACGTCCGGTAGCCTATATGGCGGAAAATTAGCGTATTTCCGGTGTTTAGTACGACGAGCGCCATCGTGTCCACCATTTCTAGACTCAGTTTTCCCGCGAATGTTTTTGAGGCATGCCCCATTTGATGGCTTTAGCGTTGAAGTCTCCCCCAATGAGCATGTTGTCGTCTACATTTGAGAGCGTGCCCTCCAAAGCATTATGCTTGGCTTGGAAAGATGACATGAATTCGTTCGGCATTAGGTACACACTAAGGAAGGTGGTCTCTTAGCGCCGAGCCCACACGAAACCATCCCCCCAAACTCTCTGCCTGGAAATCACTGTTTCGAACCCAGATGGTGGCAGTACTAGCTTCATCAGGATATCATGACATTGAACGTTTATCCTGGTGTTACTCACTCAGCAGTATAAAGTCAGGTTTCATGTCGCTCACAAACTGCTTGAGCGGGTTTTGGGCGATTGAACTGCGGTGTAGGCTTAGCTGCAGGATGTGGGTCATCGAAGTTCTGATTTCACCTTCACTAGGGCTTCCTGGAAAATCCGATATTTTCCTGATCCCAAAATATGCCCAAGATCCGATCTGGGATCAACATCCTCGCAAAGAATACAGCATGCCTCCTATGTATACTCTTTTCTTTGATGCCCAATTTCACCGCATTTGTAACATATGGAACTCTCAATGGGTTTTCTGCATACTCATGTGGTGTGACCATAGCCAGGGCACTTGAAACATTAAAGAGTTGCTAGTCTTCACCGTATTCTGCAAGCAACTCACCCTATTCTTACTTCTTCTTTATTTAGAAATTGTTTGACATCATTTTCGGCCAAGCCAATGATGGCCAGGCGTTGTTCCGTTTGGTTTTATGGTGTCAGCCTCACTTTGATCCTGCTCACGCTAGGGAGGCTATAGTTGCGTTTTTGTCGAAGACATGCTGTACTGCATTGCTGAATTCTTCTATGTTGTTGAATTCTGCTCTGAATTCGACCAGTATGTGGCCTGGCCGCGTCGGTCGTACTACTTTAATAGCAGGGTTGTTGTCTTCGGGCCTTATGTATCCCCTGATACCCTGCAGCACCTCTGGTTAAGATCGGCTATCTTGGGGTTTTACAAGCATTCCCTGCTGCCGGGATCTTCGTTGGGGCTTTTTTCTCTACTGTTTTGTCTCAGGTCATTTTTCTTGTTGGGTGTCTGAGCAAACTTTTTTTCGGGCTCTTTTTGAAGGAGTTTCTTTGCAGCTTTTTCGTTCCTTTTGCCGGTACTATCTGGAACCCCTGATCTGGCATCTTGAGGACATCAAGCACCTCTTCCTTCCTTCTTTTATACTGATCTCTGTCGATTGGGCTAGACGCCATTCTTTTATTGATGTTTGATGGTGTCACTATTTGCGCGTGTCCTCAGCGCTTCTCTAGCCTTCTGCTTTTCTTCAGCCTTCTACTCTGCTTCGGCCTTCTGAGCCTCTTCGGCCTTTAACCAGCTCCTCCGATATAGTGTCTTATATGGTCTAGGAGCTACTTTATTTCAAGGAACCCAATCTTCACTTCCTTGTTGATTTTTGGGGAGTCGCATACAGATTTAATCATTTTTAAAACATCTCCCACTTTTCGGATTGCCCTTTCTTCTTCATGTCACTGGCAGGCAATTGTTTATTGCGGCTACCTTTCTTAGGAGATGTTATCAGCTTTCGTTCCGAGCACAGTACTTCCGCCACATTTTCAACAATGACGGAGAAATCACACAAGCCGCTTTATTTGACTGGTCACTCCTTTCTTTTCTTGCCGTAATCACTTTGTGGACTTCAGTCTGGTTCGTTATTATTTTAGGATTTATGACCCATGCTTCAGTCGCTTTTATAGCGATTGCAGCAGTTATCATTGAGTTTTCAATGTTTTTTATATTCTCCTACATAGCTTGAACATCTGGCGCGTCCTGCAGAGCTTCCCGCACTCCCTTTTTAGGACGCTCTGGCGTTCGCATCATTTTTTGCTGCGCCCAAGCGCCACAGGAATCTCAGTCTGGACAAGACTGTCTGTCGATTTCCATTTTTAGTTCGGCTTCACTGTTATTGTATTCATAGTCTTTTTTATCATTTTTACTACCACCCCCGATGTGCTGTAAATATTGTGGATGCAGCCGCTGCTCAATGCTTCGAATAAATGGGTGCGGTAGACAAAAATCTAGTGTTGGTAGATTTTTGTAAGAAATACCTTTCTGGTCATGCAAATACCCAATAACAAGGGACAGAAATTAATATCTTGCAAATTACAGCCAAAAAATAGAAAAACAGATTCTTAGTAATATTTTATTTGAACTTTATGTCCATTCCTGAAAAGTATAATACAAATTTGAAATTTTTCCATATAATAAAACTACTTACAAGCATAAACTATCTTACTCAAATCATTTTACATTAAAGAAAGCAAAAAATTTTTTTTTTAATTAATGAATCTGAATCCGAGTAGTCTTCTTCACAACTACTTTTGAAATCTAGGTTTAAATGGTCTACATTTTCATCAAAATGGCGATTCGGTAGCAATGAACGATCCTCTGGTTCCTGGATGTACTTCTGGATCCCTGCATCAACTTCGATTTTTTTGCTGGGGGTAATTTTCCGTGTAGATGAATTCCACGGTTCAGAAGTTAACAGCAGCATTTTGATTAGATCCACAATGGAACTCACTCTTGAAATTTTTCGTGTTTGATGCAGCCGATGCTTCCTTACTTCCTCATGCCTTGCCTCTAATGCGTCTCCAGACAATTGTCCGATTGGTAATGAAAATGCGGCTATTATATAAGTTCCATGTATTAAAACTTTGTGCACACTTTTAGGCACATAGTACCATTTATATAAATTTATATAAAGCCCTCTTGTTTCTTCCTATAATATTTTAAATCTTTCGATGTTTTTAGAATAGTCGCATGCCAACACTCTAAGAATAACAGAAAAAATTGCTATTAGTTCCATATTGACACTAGTAACTTTTGAACTTAGATTGCGGTTTGAAAAAAGCGTCTTGAAGTATTTCCGTCGTTTGTTGACCAATATCCTGGCTTCGGGTTGTCAATCAAAAGATCCATTTTGTTTTTAAATTCAGATTGAATTCGTTTTTTGTTGTTCTCCACAGTTTGTTTCAGCTAATATCCTCGAACTTACCATTTTTTAACTGGTAGCCGGTAGGAGACATTCAAAAAATGTTATCCATCCAGTGAAGGGTGGACAAGCCAAAGCGATATTGTTCTTCAGCAGGTGGACGGTTAATCACATTTTCTTTACTCATTTCTTTTGGACTAGCCCTGCAAATGAAACACTTGGATGTTGAATTTGTGTTAGACAAAATATTGCTAGCACTGCCATCTATCATTGTGAAAAGCATGTCAAAATTCACTTCATATTTTATTTTATTTTCCAGAGCAATTTCCATAGATCTGAGTTGGCTAATAGTGTTGATCAGCAGTTTCTTTGTGGAATATAAATTTTATGGGTCTGCAGTAATGGGTGGACGATGGGCGTGGAATAACCCACACTTCTTTTCCTGTATCCATATCTTTCAATTTTAACGCCACCATTTGCAGACCAGTTTTAATTGGTTGCTCTCTAGCAAGCCTAGAATTTTCATTATGCTTTTAAATGTATATTATTGAAGGAAAGGCAAAAAATTCTGCTTATGTTGGAATTTCCCTTTGCTGATGCTCTTTTGATTCTTCAACATATAAAAGTAAACACAATTTATCGAAAACAATAGAGATCCGGTCACCTTTCTTATACAAAAAACATATATCAGCAAGCTGTCTGTTTGTTATGGGTAACCTGGTTTACTTTTCCGAGAATTCTTTTTCGTAAACAATTTATGGCATTTTCGAAGTGATCTTGCAGATAAAACTGTCTGACAGACTTCCAGGAAAAGAGTTGAAACTTAAATTTATTTCAATCCTTCCCGAGGCGTTTTGGCCGACAGCTGTTGGGTTGTATGCCTCATGCTGTCTACAAAATGCCCTAGTAGACAAATCAACACATTAGTATTTAAGACCAGAAATAACTTTTTAGAAAATTTTCAGGACTCATGCGTCTTATTTTCTTTCTGTCAACGTTGCGTCCTTCTCGTCTAATAAAACTGATTTAGCTGTTTAATGATGGCAGCAAGTTGAAGAGAATGATCGTCCTTTAAGATCGATTTGTTGTTGATTGTATATTTTTACGGTTTTTCTGAGTTTTAGCTAGCCTGCTTTCTTTTATTACTGTTTTTCAACCTTTGTTTGGGTGAAAGTGGTGACTTGCACTTCGTGAATTTCCCTTCCCTGTTCAAACGCGTTCAAAACATAAAATTGTTGGTAATTCCCCCCATACAAACTATACGATTTACATACACTTTCTCATAAATGTAAACCAGCCTGTGGTCATGACTGCAGTAAAAACAAATAACATTTATGGACCTCAGTAGAGTGGATCTTGTGCTAGGCAAATGTATGTAATAATCAATCCTGGTCTAACAATAGGTTGTATTGTTGTAGATGAAAATTATTGGCATATAACCCAGGCGAATAAAGTCTTGCAACAGCACGGCCTCCTTTAAGGCCACACAACGCCTTTTACATGTCACACAATTCCATCCCTTTCAGACCACCATGGACTTATTTTAAATTTAAACCTAGCAACACACATCCCAACACCAGTATGCCCTCGCCTTTATCGTGCTTATTAGGCAATAGAATGAAAAAAAAAGCTATTTTGAGAGCTGCCCCAGTTGATAGAATCCTATCAAATGCCGAGACGGACCAACACGTCAACGTACTAACAACAGTTTTAACGGAGTGCATGAATCAACACGCTCCTTTCCAAAAGTCTCCCTGCTCTCCGTATAGATGGCTAACCCAAGAAACAATCCAAATGATGAAACTCGTAAGCAGATGCTCCAAAGACTAAAACTTATCTTTAGCCGTCATTATAATCGGATTAATGATGAGTATATTCAACATAAAGAGCATATCTCCATCATTTCCAGAGAGATTAACATTCGGATAAGACGCAAGGTCAATGAAGTCTACAAAAATAGACTTAGATCAATGAGACCCTCTTCAAACGTCTTTTCGTGGTAGGGAGGTGAATGCCGATTTACGCACAGAGTTTGGGACTCCCATGTTCGCAAACAGGTGAACGGACTACCCACTAAACACCTCCCCTGTCAACCTGAGAACCTAGCCTGGAACCGTTTGACGCATTACTTCGGGCCATGTCTCGTTTTATTACGCCGTCAGGTGCCTTCAAGCTAGGGGATGGCTCTTCTAGTAGGAGGGGAGAGGGGAAGAGGAAGTATCAGACAAACGATCCCCTACCCGAACATAATGTGCCATCTGGTTCCATTTGTCAACCGATTCGAGCATTACCGCGATTATGTTACCCGCGATGAGCTCTCCCGTCTCCCTGTGAAGGGCTCTTCGCAGCCTGTCCCATTTTATGCACGCAAAAAATGTGTGGCAAGCATTGTCTTTCTCTCCTGGGCAATACCGACAATCGGGGGACCGTGACTTACAAGTCCCTCAACCGTCTTTAAAACAATTGATAATGTCACAGACCGAAAGAGATCCAAATACAACATCGAAAAGGACTCTGTTCTGACAGACAATGATATATTTACAACAATGGAGAAAAAAACTCAGCTGCTGCGTGTTTTTATATAAAGGACTGTACAAGAGGCGCAACTCTGATAACGTTACCTTAAACATCAGGGCAAATGAAGAAGTCAGAAACTACCAAGAAGGAGATTCTGGGTTTATCTAATAATCTTCACGAATATAAATCAAACTTTATCACCTCAGCACCAGATCGTCAGTGAGTATTTCACCTCGAAGAACGAGATAAAGGAAATCCTGAGTAACTTAAACAACAAAATATTCCATGGCCCAGATGGAGTACCTCACAAAATTATTTAGAAATGCAAGGATACTATTTCCATGTTCCTGACAACCATATGTGATCATTGCATTAACAATGAGTACTTCCCACAACCATGGAAAACCAGCTGGCTAATACCAGTGCCAAAGCATAATTGTGATGAACGCATGAACAACTTTAGACCAATCTCGCTACTACCCAACCTGGGAAAAATTCTGGAAAGAATTATCCTCCGTAGCTTCCAATCATTCTTGTCAGTCGTAATCCCTTGGTTTCAGTTTGGATTTGAAAGCCGTGAATCTACTGAACAGGAAATAATGCTCCTGTACCACAGGGTTACACAGAACGTGCATTCGATTCAGTATGGATTGACGGCCTCAAATGGAAACTGTTTGTCTATTCCTTCCCGATCGCAATTACTAAAATCCTTTTCCCCATCATGTCAGGGGTCCCTCAAGGATCTATCCTCAGCCCTTCTCTTTATAACTTTTTCAATACCCGACATCCCCTGCTCAAACCCAGTCCATTCTTTATAAGCTACAGCGCCTAACCCTAATGTTTAATTGATAATATGCGTCAATGACATCTTGCGAATTTCAACCCACGCTAGACCCTCCGTAGTCCAAGAAAAGCTGCGAACCTCAGTAACTTTTATTGCTGAGCTCCTTAAAAATCGGGGACTAAAAATCAACGCAAACGAATCGGAACTGATATGCTTCTGTAAGGGCACCGACTCGCGGTCCCTGAAAACAAAGAAATTAGAGTCCGAATCGGGGAGGTGATATTTCTATTAAAGAAAATACAAAATACTTCGGTATTCACTTCAACAATAAACTCAAATTCAACACACACGCACGGAAAGTCCTCAATAAAGCAAAAGCCGCCTCCGTAATGGTGGCGCCACTTTTATCCTTGAAGTCTGTCTTACCTAACGTTAAGGTCCAGATGTATAAAACACTCATCCGACGTACTATAGCATATGCACTTCCAGCTTGGATGACAATATCCCCAACGGTCGCACAAGAACTACAAATATTTGAGAGGAGAATCCTGCGGAAATACCTCTCCAAATATCGCCGCCGAAATAAGAAATATTTTAAAAATAAAACGTTCTACAGAGAAGGGTGTAACACCATTAATGCACTACTTACTTGCAACAAGCAAGGAAAAGATAGAAAAGTGGTGTCACTCACATCTTCAAAAGATACAAGACCTCTTTCAACCCCACATTACCAACCAAATTTCTTACTACTTGTATCCTATACAAGTCATTGAACAATACCAATCTGACTCTTACAACCCTAACTACCCCACGAAACCATCCCTTCATATAACTTCCAACCCTCACACTTGCCGGGGTTAAAATAAGAAAATAAAGAAAGGTAAAAACATGTACTCTTCCAAATAAACAAAGTAAATAACCAACAACAATGAAGTGTAAAGCAAAATATCATGTAACGAATTAAGTAAAGATAAGAAAATTTGTAATATATGGAGCGCAAATCCTCCCCTATTGAAATGGAGAGCATTGGCGGCTCACAGATCCCAACGGGAAACGAAGCGCTTCGAAAGGCCTTAAGAAGCGCTTGTTCTGAAGCACTAAAGCGCTTACTCTTCATACGAGTGTTCATTATCATTTTAGCATTTGATGTCCGCAGAAGTAAGCGCTTCCCTCTAGATTACTTCGAAGCACTTTTGGAGCGCTTCAAACTAAGGCGAAAAGAACGGTTTGGAAGCGCTTTCGAAGCGCTTCAGAATAAGCCAAGGAAGAACAGTTTGGAAGCGCTTTTGAAGCGCTTCTAAAAATGCAAAGAAGAGCGGTTTTGATTCGTATCAGAGTCTCATCTGAAAATTTTTAGACAGTCGGCAAGTAAAATTTTGATTTTTTAATTTAAATCTGAGAAACGTCATTTATTCTTTTTCTTTTTTTTAACACTACAGCCCCTCTCGGGCCTTCGCTTAGAGATGGTTAGAATATCTCATTTTCATAACTGTATTGACTTTTTCGGGAGTTGGTTTGGTCAGTACCAAGCTCCATGTGATGAAATTGATCTCCTCATCTGTTCTTAATGAAGCAACTGATATAGCGTATGTAAGCCGATTGTTTTTCTTTTCAGCAGTTTGCGTGCATTTAGAGCAACCTTTACTTGAAGTATGACCAACTATTCCTACGATAAAAGCTCTTTCAGGCGCATCACAAATAATTGCATTTATTTTGAAAGCAATAGGGATTCCGTTTATTAATAATCCGACACTGTTTGAATGTTTTATTTCTTTCACAAATTCCGACAGATATTCATTAACTCTTTCCGGTTCTCGAGAACCAACATAAGCACCTATGAGGAACGGTTTTCTACTTAATTTTAGGAAGTTAGATATACATCCCAATATTGGCCAAAGTTGAGTTCCACTACTTTTAAAAAGTGGCAGACCATCGATACCTATGTCAATTAGCAAACGTGTTTCTCCTCCTGTTACAGACATATTTGATATTTCTAAGGCTTTTTGCAGACCAAAATGGAAGTATGTTCCTGGAGGTAGTGTGAAGATTTCAATTTGTTTATATTTTGTCTCTGATAAAGTATTACTTGATGATGGTACATCTAGTCCGGCATGTTTTATTATTTGCAAAATTTTGCATTTTTATCCTGCTCATGGAATAATTCACTACCTAGCTCATGCGCATAGGTTGTGAAGGTTACGAAAAATTAGGGTAGAAATGGGAATTACGCTTCTTGTCATGCATATCTAATTGACTTTTTACTTACGTTTTTATCTCAGCAAAAAACTCCGCACAAATCACTTTGAAAATGTTTACTTGACTAACTTATCTTCTCGCGCACTTCAATAAAATGACCACTTTCCAGGGAAAGCGTTTGTTTGATTCTGCGCAATTTGTTTCATTACAGGACAGATCATGTAACGAAGCAAGTTGCGCAGAATCAACCAACCGCTTTGAATTCGCTTTTAAATGAAGCGTAAACAAAGCGCTTAATTGTCGTTTCATTTACAAGCGCATATGAAGCGCTTGGTGACTTGTGGGCATGCTCAGAAAATCAAGCGCTTCAAATCCGCTTGTTGATGAAGCGACAACGAAGCGCTTCGAATGCGCTTCCTACACAAGCGCTTCTTAATTTGCCCGTTGGGATGCAACAGTATTAAAAATATATAAATGTAAACAAACCACACAATAAACAGAATACCAAGCAAAAATAAAAAGGAATACTTGCAAGAACCTAAATTAAAATTAGTTTATATGTAATTTTATTGAGGATGGCAGTTAAAATAGGATTAAGTTTTAGCATATTAATTGTCCACTCAAGTCATAAGCCAAAGGAGCCATTGGTATTAAATTCCAGAAATGCAATTTGTAAAATCTGGCATATGTATGACATATCTCATATAAGTTCATTTGACATTCCTCACTGTCAAAGTCAACCAAAAACTCAGTGGGATTGACATTTGAAAGTTGAAACTGTCAACACGCGTGTGAATTGGTCAATATCGAAATTATAAAAAACTTATTTGAAAACGAAAAATTTATAAGTATATCACATCATACAAGATCATATACATAGATTGAAAGTTGAACACCGGAAGAAAGCAGAAACATCATCTTTGGCGAGCGCTCATCAAATATACCGTGGCGGCAAAATGAACTAGTTATTGTCAGTAAGCAAAGACGATGGCGGAGCAAGCAAACACGATAGCGGAGCAAGCAAACACGATGGCAGAGCAACCAAAGACCAAAGCCGCTCGCAAGGAAACACCTTCGGACATGATGGATGCAGACAATACAACAGCAAAGAACTCAAGCATTGACCAAGATGTTAACCTCATTAGCTGGAAGGTAAATGAGTTTATATGCCAATCCCACCAAGCACTAACCCTTTCAGCGCACTGACGAACGATAGCCAAAATTATAATTCAAACGCGACAAACAATCGAGCAAAGAAGGTGTGGTTCCCACAAATTTTTATTCAAAACCTGAAAGCAACGGTGCCCAAAGGTATCATGGATAGGTACACCCTAACAGATGGTACTCATCTAGAGTACCGAATTACAAAACTGGCAAACTACCGACTTAAAGTCAAAGTGGGCAGGCTCGAGGCCCACGACTACATCAAAAACCCACTTAAAAACACGGAAGCAGTGGGATACACATTCACCCCCAAAGAAAAGAAAAAATATGTTGTGATACTAAGGGTTATTAGTTCAGAATTCGGAGCGGAAGCTGTTCGAGAGGACATAGCCAGCCAAATTCCAAATTTAGGCCTCGAGACTATCAGTCCACTTACCACTGGATGGTCGAGAGCAAATAAAATTGACCTGGATTTATTTAGGATTACAGTGGTATCGCAAGCTTATAAAAATGAAATAAGTAAGTGGCGCTACATTTTGAACCAACGAGCCGTATGGGAGCGCCTCAAAAGGAGTGATCTGGTTCAATGCTATCGGTGTCAAAGGTTCGGGCACGTATCCACCAAATGTGGACTCAACATGAAATGTACAGCATGTGGGGAGGAGGATACTTCCAAAAGTTGCCCCAGAAAAATATGTGCAAGACCCATGGGTATCCAGCCAATTTTTCTGACTGTCCGGAACGGAAAAGATTGTTGGACGGGGCAATCGAAAATAAAGCCAAACAGACGGCACCTCAGAGCATATCCTCACCGCTCTCCAGCTATTCAAATACTACACCAACCCCTACAACCCCACACCAGTTTGCCCCTGCTTCCAATCGGACCTCATATTCAGAGGTTTTAAGGAACGGAACTCCATCTCATACTTTTATTTCACCGACTCCTAATCCCTTCGAACGCCTACAACAGATAACTGTGGAGTGGCTGGGAGTCTTTCCCAGTGAACTCTTCGTCATGACTAGGGCTTACCCCCCATACTTTAACGCCACTCCTGACCAAGAGAAGCCAATGGAACTCCTCAATTTCTATTTCAACCTTTATGGTTGCAAATAGACTAACCATCCTATCCGCAAATATAAACTCCCTAATCTCACTTGCTAAGAGGCCCTACATTGCTGATTTGGTCAAATCCTCCCAACCTGACATCCTCCTACTGAACGAGGTAGTTCTTAACCATCAACACAAAGTCCGTTTGGAGAACTACTATGCGCTTCGGAATGACAGTGGCAGAGGTACTGGGATACGGTTTCGAGATGATTTAGATATCCATCAAATCCCTTTCGAACAAAATAATCCCTCATGTAGGCTAGCAACTCTCAACACCAAGCGACCTAATGGAAACCCAGCCAAAATTCTCATTGGCTCCCTATACCTCCCGTGCAATCCAGGTCCCCAGATCCCATTTACACTTAACCAAATCATCTCACGACTCATTTATACTAGGAGGAGACCTTAATCCTAGACACGAACACTGAGGGGGACTCCAAAAGGAATACCAACGGGAACTATCTATTCGAATGGCTCTATGCGAACCCCCTCCTCTCAGCAGCCATAGCAAACGCAGCATTTCTCAGAGGGAATTAATTTTTAAATAACTTCATAATATCCTCTGACCTCAACGATCCTGCAATTCCCTTAATTTGCTCCACATTTCTTCTTCTTCTTTGTAGTACTACAGCCCCTCTCGGGCCTTTGCTTAGAGATAGTCAGAGTATCTCATTATCATGATCCTCATTTACTTCATCTCAATATAACCCTTAGGTTGTAGTGAAAGTAGATATACAAAATGTCCGCTCAGGACTGCAGCGATGGTCTGCTGCCTCGGCGGAAGAGGATGTTAAGATCCGCCGAGATTGGCCTTGTCTGGGGACGCGTGAATGCTCTGGCAGGCTAGCGTTATGATGTCGTGGGGCGGATTCTTTCCCCCTAGCATAAGAACCCACTACGAAAAAATTTCGCAATCACGAATTCTTGGGTCTCAGAAGAAGTCAACCAAAGTCGAAAAAAGGAGGTAACTAGCCAAGGGTTGGAATTGCTTGTTTCGAGAACAAGTAGAAACGAGCAAAAACGGACGGACTGGTGGAGACCTCGTCATTACGACGATCGTTATGTCCCACAAATAAGAGTGGGGCATCCGGATGGATGTGGTGCTCCCTCGCACCCTCCCAACCGGATCAAGATCCAAACGTAGACGTGGCCATGTGTTTCCCATTTGAGTGAAAAACATACAAAAGCACTTTATATGACTTTTCTCCACAAATGAGAAGCACAAACGTAACCAGTTTATGTTATAGAGTTATGCAATAAAATCACATAGCCCTATATCATAAAAGAGCATGCTAGAGGAATGCCACTCTACCCGGCAGGAGCCCCTATTAAGCGTCAAAAACGGTGGAGCGCGCCCAATGGCTAGCCCATGTTATGCGGAAAGCCTTCCATCGTGGCGGGTCCTATACCCGCTCAGAATGATAGAATGGAAAGACCGCAGGTGTCGTTTAGTAATCCATCATTATTTATTCTCCAACTGCGAATAATTGAAAATTTAGTTACAAAAGGGTGAATAAATGCAAATTACTTTAACCTATTCTATATCATGGTTTGTGTGTGTGTAGGAGGCGCGTGAATTTATGTACAATTCACATACAATATTAATATATAAATAATTTGTTTTAAAGAAATGAACTTGACATTTTTATTCATTACAGTATTTCTATTCTTTTAAGCTTCTTCGTCATCTCTTATGAATACAGAATGTATATACTATATACTCGTATACTTTTATTTATTTTCTCTAAATAATTACCTTCTATCACTTCGTTATCAGTTAATTTTATTAATAATATTATTGTGTTCTCTTCCTTAAGTTTTCATTAATGTTAAACATCTAGAAAGCAAGCGTACATATTTATTTATATTTTTAATATTTTCCTCTCATATTGTCATTTTTTTCCAGTTTTAAATCAACTTGATAATTTTATTTTGTTCATTCGTCCATTCTACTATGTATGCTTGTATGTATATATAAAGAATATTTTAGGTTTTCTAGGTTATTTAGTTTAGGGTTTCAGAGTGAGTGAGAAAGGTTGAGACGAGCGGATTGATGGAAAGCTTCCTTATTATTATTCAATCGGTCGTAAAGTGTGCATTTTGTACAAATTTATTTAAATTTCCTTTTTTTTTTCTTTGGAGCTTATTTAATGCGTTAAATACGTTTCAATGGATTGTAGCCAGTTGCCCAAGGAGTTTGAAGAGTTGCTTTGGTTTAGTTGGACTTCACTCCATGCCATTTAATATTGATTAGGTTAGGTAAATGAGAACTATATTTTCGCCATGAGTCATCCAACAAAGCTTTGAACAAGAACGTTAAAGCAGAGGTTCTACTAACGACGGAAGGGTATGGGGGATCTTATTTAACTTTATTCTCCAGTATGAATAAAGCATCCTCTCCACAACATCCACTCTACGCAGGATTTTTCACCTCGAAAACGGAAGTAGAAGATTTCCTAAATGCCTAAAATAGCAAGCTATCTCACGGCCTTGATGATATCCCGAACAGAATACTCAAGAAGTTCAGAAAGACCATCTCCTTTTTGACGATATTATACAATAATTGTATTAATAATTGATATTTTCCAAAACTTTGGAAAGTTAGTAAACTAATCCCAATACCAAAACCTGGCTGCGAAGGTAACATTGATAATTTTCGGCCAAATTCACTTTTTCCTAACATGGGTAAGCCCCTTTAAAAGGTTATCCTGCGAAACTTGAACGATTTTACTAGCCCCCTGATCCACGATTTTCAGTTTGGATTTGAACGCGAACGATCTACGGAGCAAGCAATAATGCTATTGCACAATAGAGTCATCTGCAATCTTTGGCGGAAAGAGTGCACAATGGCCTGTGCTCTAGACCTGAAAAAAGCGTTCGGCTCAGTTTGAATCATCGGTCTTAAGTACAAATTGAAAATGGGGTCCTGTACGGTCACAATCCTCAGAATCCTACACAGCTTCCTTTCGGATAGAACATCTCAAATTAAACTGGGGGACCTCATTTCAAATCCTATCCCTATCAAATCGGGAGTCCCACAAAGCTCTATCCTCGTTCCCACCCTGGTCAACTTTTTCCTTCATGATATCCCACGCCTTAACTGCTCGACTATCGGTATAGCAATGTATGCATATGATATCCTCCTCACTGCCACCCATAACCTCTCAGAGATGGCCCAAATTAAGCTGCAGCGCTCTGTCCACAACATATTACAATATCTAAAGGATTGGTGGCTCGCAATAAATGCCAGCAAATCGGAGCTAATCTGCTTCAGAAATGCAAGCGGGAGAGGGCACCACCTTGCCGTGTCTCAAAATAGGAAGGTGCAAGCGCATATTGCTGGTAAAATCATTCCTCTCAAGGAAAATATCAAATACCTTGGAGTCCATGTTAACAATCGACTTAAGGTGAATAGACACACAAGGAAAATCCTGAATAAAGCGAAAGCAGCGTCCGCTATTATTTCGTCCCTCTTTTCTTCGAAATCAGTCTGCCCAAAAGTTAAGGGCTTTATGTACAAAGCTCTTATTAGGCCGATCATTACTTACGCGTTTCCGGCATGGCTAACAATCTCGCCTACTGCTGCCGAAGAAATCCAAATCTTCGAGAGGAAGATCCTTGGGAAATGCCTGTCCAAATATAGACGGCATATTAAGAAGTACTACAGGAACTCTATCCTTAACAAAGATACGGAGATAGAACCGATTCTCCACTACATGTTGGCAATGACTAAAAAACGCCTAGAGAAGTGGCGAGAGCACCCTCTTTGATGTATTCGCGCACTTTTCGAACTTACCACTGCAAATAATCCCTACTACCTATGTCCCTTTAAAACCCTTGAACAATACCACCACGATCCCATCAATTCCGTAACTACCAATAAAGCGGCGTTTTAAGTTTCATGCGAACCAAACACATATCGTGGTTAAACAAAATAATTGTAAATTTAGTTAGTTTATAAGTGTAATAAAATAAAAACACAAGATAAATATAAATTCGAACGCTGTATTAAATACCTTAAAGTTTAAGGTTAGATGTAGGGATGGATTTAATTTATATTAGGGTTAGATTTAGATCCAGTTTTAACGTGTTTATTTGTCAAACTATTCAAGTTGCAAGCCATAAGAGCAAATGGCAAAGTCTATATGTCTAAAAACACTCATGTAATATAAGTATACATATATTTTAATCGTCAAAGTTTATTTCACATCCATATACTGTCAAATGTCACATAGTCACTAAGCATACTCTGTAATGTCAAGTTTTAAAACGTCTCAATAAAGTTTTCCTCAGATGAATAAGACCTGGATGGGCTAACCTCATATAAAATGCATGAGAGAGCATGCGACCGGTTTCTGCTCTCTTCCAAACGATCTGTCTGTCATTTCCTCCCCGTCTGCCTCTTGCTGGTCACTTTCCTGTTCCAGAAGCTGACTAGATGCGAACTGTCTGTCAAAGTGACTAATGCAAATTGGACGCCAAATTGGCCAATTTGTAAGTTTCGTCGCGAATTTTATGAGATATTAAAACTGTGGAAAGCTTTGTAGTGCATTAGATGTTTCAAACTGTCCGTAAAGGACTGCAGCGATGTTCTGCTGCCTCGGCAGAAGAAGATGGAGATATCTGCCGAGAATGCCCTCATCTGAAGACGCGTGAATGCGCTGGCAGGCTAGCATTGCGGTGTCGTGGGGCGGGCTCATTTCCCCAGCACGAGGACCCACTACAAAAACATTTCGCACTCACGAATTTGATGGTCAATTAATCAAGAGGTGACCGAAGTCGCAAAAAGTGTAGATAACTACACCGAGGGAGACAGTACTTGTTCCGAGAACAAGTGGAACCTGAAAAGAAAGGCGGACTTGGGGTAACCTCGTCATTACCCGACAAAGCTCATGGCCCACAAATGAAAGAGGGGCAACCGGGTGGTGATGGAGCCCCTTCGCACCCACCCAACTGGAATAAATCCATATTTTGTTGCAGTGGCCAGGTATTCCTCTTCTAAGTGGAAAACTCATACAACTTGACTTGTATCAACTTTCCCATCAGAAGGGCAGTACCCCGGTGACGAATTTATGACAGAGAATTATACAATTCGATTCCATAACGCAGTGCCATAAAGAGGCACTCTGCTTGGGCCACTCAACCTGAAACAAAGAAGGGTTAGTTAAGTACCCGGCGGCTGGTTCATGTTTTTAGGGGGCAGCCTGCCACCGTACCGGGTCCTATACCCGGGCAAAGGTTATCGGAAAGGAAAGACCGATTTCAAGAAAATTTAGTACTTCATTTTTTCCTTATAATTCTTCACAAGTGTACTGGTAACAATTCAAACAACGCTTGTGCAATTCAACGCAATGAGATATGTATGTAACCAAATATGAAAAAGCATAGGTATATGAAAAAAATATATACATCTAACAAAATAGGAAAAAATATGTATATGAAAAAAAAAAAAAAAAATATATATATATATATATATATATATATATATATATATATATATATATAACAAAATGAAAAAAAATACGTATATGAAAAAATATATATATAACAAATGTAAACAAGTTGGGTAGACAGACCTATGCTCATGTCAGAAGGGTTTTGTACTCAACTTACAAAATGCAGTAACCAGTAACGAATAAAATCAAGAAACATGTCATGTTCGAGGATCATACTATTATTAGCAAAGTTGAAAGAATTTTGACTTCTGAGGTATTTGTTAGAGTTATACCCACAAATATCTCCCTTGATAATTATTTCAGATTTTTTAGGATCACGGGTGTCCATTCGCGAGGGACGAAACACATTTTTCATGTTTCCCCCCCCCCCCTCTGCCCCACAGAAGCAAAAACTGTCAGTTTAAGAACTGTTTTGAAAAGCTCTCATAGAGAACTTTCAGTTGATACTCATATCGGCTACCTTTCATGAAATTTTTTTTCAGGGGCCACTCCTCTGAACTGTAATCATTGATTCATGGCCTGTTTTTTAGAATCTTAGAATGGTTACAAAGCCCTTTTGCAAGGAGCTCTCTCCTGCCTTTCCGACTTGTTTCAATTGTATATACTCATCTTCATGATACCTATCATTCCTGAAATTTTCATGCGAATCCTAGCAAAGCTGTAGTTTCTAAGTCGGTAAAAAGCGCATATGGCTCCATAGCGCATATAGCTCCATAGTAATGCAGGAAAATTCAAATCGCTATAACTTCGTTAAATATTATTCGATCTTTATGAAACTTTCAGATAAGATCAATCCTATAAATAGTCATTTGTGTGCTAAATTTTATTGAATTTAAGGGTACCGTCTAGATTTTATTCAAGAAAACATAAAATCGATAAGTCATACTATTACTAACAAAGTTGAGTGAATTTCGACTTCTCATGTATTTGTTGTTGTTGTACTCATTAAGGCCTACATCCATGATTTTTTTCAGATTTTTCGGATGGAAGGTGTCCAATCGCGAGGGGGGGGTACGCGAAAAGTTCGTACATTTCCCCTTCCCCTGCCCCCTTCGGTACTTGTAAGGCAATTTTAAGACTTGTTTTGAAAAGATCTCGTTAAGACCTTTCCAATGACACCCTACTCGACTACCAATGGTGAAAAATTTTTTTGGGGGGTCACTTCCCTATATGGGGAGACCCCCCTTAAACCCCTTTGAAAATTTGTCTCACCATTGGACTTTCAAGAGGTCATCACTTCTGACCTTTCCACGAAGTTTCATGGCTGTAGCTTCTATAGTTTCGGAGAAAAAGTGCTGTGACATACAGACGGACGGACGGACGGACGGACGGACAGACGGACACAGGTCGTGATTGCAATAGGGTTTTGTATTTTAGTACAAAACCCTAAAAAGTATGTATATGAAAATATATATATATATATATATATATATATATATATATATATATATATATATATATATATATATATATATATATATATATATATATCACAAAATGTAAGGGTACTCACCCAAACATCCTCGTCGGGCGCCCGCTGATGATGTGGGTGGTCCTGGAATTCAAATTTTTCTTTCGTTATAGCTACTTTTTGATTACACAAATAGCAAGCCCGTCGGCTGCATCCTAAAGCAGGCATTTACAACGTTGAATGACTATTTGGCCGGTTTTACGAGTTGATCCGTCTTAATAACTTCCTGGCGCTCTTGCTGTACGTTAAATGTTATTCTTTCGATTATTTAAACAAGTCGTTTGTAGAAATTAGTCGTCTCGATTATTTTGACAAGTTGTTTAAAGTAAGTATTAGAGTAGGAAATCCATTGCCTATCCAGGTTTCCAAAATTTTAACAATAGTATTTACATAAGGGCCCCACACTGTTGTTGCGGACAATCAATCGACTGTTTTTGCGTCGCAGAAAATAGTTCCACTCACTTCCAACCGTCAACCTGTGCCAAAGGCAAATAAGACTTATCACCTGAAGGCGAACACTCTGCTATCGCTGAACTACACGAACCATAAACCGATCACTTCATGGACACGGAATGAAAATCAGATTCGCCTAAACAATTCCTTAGTTTTTTCGTTGACTGTGATATTCAAAACGTCACTAAGATATTCACCGCATAGAAAGATAGGAAAGAGTGGTTATCTGATTTCAATTTTGGAGCACATACATTACGGAACAAACAATCTTCAGATCCAACGAAGTCGGATACTATTGGATCACTATGAACGGATTCACTTCTTTCATTCCTGCAATCAGTTTCGGTCTGTTAATAATATGGTGATAGCCCCCGCTAATACAGGAAGGGATAAAAGTAATAAAACGGCAGTAATAACAACTGATCAACCAAATAGCGGTATACGGTCGAACGTAATAATGCAATCAATAGTTACTTCAGGGAATTTATCTTTGGGATGGATGAAGATAATGATGAATAAATTCTCTTTACAGTATGTCCAAAAATTTTGTTCGATCATACGCACCTTCGTCTCGCTAAAAAAAAACCGTGCACCTTGAGTTGATCTGGCTTCGCAAGTCCAGATTTCGTTAGCCACTGGCAAAAGTTCTATCGCTGATAACCTTGAAGCTGTAATACTTCACCGTATTCGGGACGCTCTATTACTGTGCCATTGCACGCAAATTCCCTTTTACATGCTCGCACAATTTTCTTCAGGTCATCTTCCGAGGAAAGGCCCGGCACCGTAGTTAGTGTTTTTCGACCATTTCTCTACTGAATTTTTATGTGCGCAAGTCCGTCCTGTACAGTATCATCAGCACAATTGATTGCATCAGCAAAGGGGTCAAAGTTTTGCAAATTCTGGATGGACATACGATAAACAAATTAAACACAGGCAAGAAATAAAACTGCCAACCGAATATCGGGCACAACTTGTCAAATCCAGATTCTGAAATTAAACTCCTTGCGTGTACGACGACTAGGCTCGAAAGATCTCGCTTTCACCATATACTGGATTCAATACATCAGACGGATCCATATCCCCTATCGCTGGAATTTTAGCTTTTTTGCCTTTAAAGATTGGTATCTAAGTTGTTTGGATCTCTTTGCTATGGTTGATTTAAATTAACTAAAAACACTGTTTTTCCTTGAAACCATAGAATTTTGTTTATTTTGCATATACCGATATTTCGGAAGTCAGTTGCTTCCTTCTTCAGTGCTAACTAATTCTTAAAATAATCAAACAACAGTACTTATACCTACTTTAGTTAACAAAAAAAGATCTAATATCTACCTAAACTAATTAACAACTAATTATAAATGGCTAATTGACAAAAAGAAATTATGCCCTAATTGATCCGCTCGTTAATGATCTTATCTTATCTTGTTGTAACCATTTGAAGAGTGATGAATGTGCGTTACCTTGATCCTGGTTCATCCTATTTAGTTCGGGTATTTTGAATATTTCAATGCTTTCGATGACATCCAGTTTTTGGAATTGCTTTACCTGTTTTACCACCTGTAAATCTTCCGTTGTAATTTTGTGTTTCGTTTCAACTATATGTCTTGCCACCGTCGATTTGATGTCCTGTAGACATCAAGTAGGAAATATGATCCAGAAGATTGCAAGTGTACCAAAATCCAGACACGATGACGTAGTAAAACAGCTCAATGAGAAACCAGTGGTTTATATCCAAGCAGATAAAGGCAATAATTTGGTCATTTATGACCAACAATCCTACGACGAAGAAGTAAACAAAATCATAGATAACGGAAAGTTCTTGGAACTGAGGAAAGATCCTCTGCCTGGCTCAATCAAAAGAATCAACGAAGCGATAAAGAAATGTGAACAGGTTATAGAAATTCCTCCATCGGTGAAGATATCAAACCCATGCCTTCCACGAATAAGGTGTATGCCGAAACTCCATAAGCCTGGAAACGAGATGAGGGAAGTACTTGCAGCTGTGAATTTACCGACACACAAACTAGCGAAATGGCTGTTACACCGTCTCAACAGCATACTAAACAATAATATCGGCCCGAAGATTGTCAAAAATAATCAAGAAGTGGTTGCTCGGCTTCAAAACTGTGGAGGAATAGAAAACGACGAAGTATTAACATCATTTGATGTCAAAGCATTATTTCCCAGTGTCCCAGTGAGAGAAGCATTATTTATATTGGAACAGCGACTTCTAAGCAAAAATCCACTAGATTGGACATGGAGAAAAGAAGTAAGATCTCTAATGAAACTTACGGAATTATGTATGAACGAAAATTATTTTGTGTTTCGAGGCAGATACTTTAAAGGAGCTTGTGGAGTAGCAATGGGTAATCCCCTCTCACCGCTCATCAGCGATGTATTTATGTGTAACATAGAAATGACTCTGGAGGACTTAGGCCTATTGCCACGATTTTGGATTCGATACGTGGACGATGTACTGGCAATAGTACAAAAAAGAAAACTTGAACAAACACTTAAAGACATTAATTCAATACATAAGAACATAGTTTTCACGATGGAGACGGAGGACAGCAATATGCTTACTTTCTTGGACTTATGTATTTATACGAAGAACGGTGAATTCAGCTTTGGAATACACAGGAAGCCAACACAAACACAAAGGACAATTCCGGCAACATCCTTCCACTCTTTTGCTCAAAGGATGGCTCCATACCATGCAATGGTAAATCGAATGCTAAGCATACCGCTTTCAACAGAAGAAAAACGGAAAGAAGAACAATACATCATACGAACAGCTAACATCAATGGCCACAGTTTCAATACCATCAAAAGCATCATCGACAAAAAAGAAGGACAATTTAAGCGCAACAATTGGACGACGCTGTTTAAACAAAAAAAAATTGAATGAGAATATAAGAAGGGCCGCTATCAGACACACTCCAGCTACGGGAGCGCTCAAACAGCTACTAAAAGAAGCGCAAATTGAGTTAATTCCGACGAGCAGAAAACTACAACTAAAAAACCGTCTCAAGTCTGTCAAGGACCCGTTAAATAAAGAGGAACAAAGCGGTGTGTACAAAATTTCCTGCCCAGAATGTAACAAATGTTACATAGGACAAACGCGACGCCCAGTATTAACACGCTGCAAAGGACACCTCAGTGAAGCAGATAATTCTATTAAAAAACATAGGAAAATACAGGACATCAAATCGACAGTGGCAAGACATATAGTTGAAACGAAACACAAAATTACAACGGAAGATTTACAGGTGGTAAAACAGGTAAAGCAATTCCAAAAACTGGATGTCATCGAAAGCATTGAAATATTCAAAATACCCGAACTAAATAGGATGAACCAGGATCAAGGTAACGCACATTCATCACTCTTCAAATGGTTACAACAAGATAAGATAAGATCATTAACGAGCGGATCAATTAGGGCATAATTTCTTTTTGTCAATTAGCCATTTATAATTAGTTGTTAATTATTTTAGGTAGATATTAGATCTTTTTTTGTTAACTAAAGTAGGTATAAGTACTGTTGTTTGATTATTTTAAGAATTAGTTAGCACTGAAGAAGGAAGCAACTGACTTCCGAAATATCGGTATATGCAAAATAAACAAAATTCTATGGTTTCAAGGAAAAACAGTGTTTTTAGTTAATTTAAAGATTGAACATGATCGGGATCCTTTCGCAGAAAGCAATCACTTTGAACGAGTTATGCAGGTCACCAATACTTTTCACTCCACGAGACTTAACCTCCTCCTTCCTTCATTTGATTACCACACCTCATTTGATCAACCCTAAAGAATAATGGCAATTTGAATTTGCTAAATCTCTAGTAGCTACAACGATAAGGTGATAATATCAAAAATAGTATGTTGGTTTCGTTAGCTCACCCGCATCCAACATGTCCACGAAAGGTTTATCACGCTCCGTTACGGGAAATACAACTGTTTTCACTTTATTGCAATTTGGTTCCGTTAAGTGGTGTTACATTCCCCACTTCTTTACTCCCTCCTCAGTTTCCCCCATTGCATTCATACCAATACCGTTTCGTTTTCCATGCACGTCCGTGACCATAATCCGACTTACAAAATGCACAACCAGATAACTTTAGGGCTATAAACGAAAGCAAACTTCTCACATTCAACAGCACAAGTTCTTAGGGGTTTCAATTCTTACTCTCTACGATTATTACTCCACCAACATAACAACTGCAAGCTATTTCATTTGATTCTTGATTAATTCACTAATATAATCCTTCTAACTTTTTCCATTTAGAATTACAACACTTGTCATGAACTACCACACCTCTGTCTGATCGCTGTCGCGATTCCGAGCCGACTCCTTTTTATTTCTCGTGACGTCCACGCTCGTTCACGATCTCAAGCACTCACTAAAAACTCCTCGCGACAGCACCAGCAACACAAGCAAATCCCACTCCCGCTCCAGCCACCGCTATCCTCGTCTCCTCGCTTTTGCTTTGTCGCGATGGGCTTGACGAATCCAAATTCGTCACGGGCTCGTTTTCTTTGATTTCCCCCACCGAACGGTTAATAATGTTATTATTGATGTTTGTGTTGTTTTTATTAATGCTGCTGCAAGTGTGCACCTCCAAATCGCAAGTATCATTAAAGCATGCTAAAATTACTCCTAAACATCCACGTTCTGATGATTCCATTAGAATTTCTCAATGCGCAACAGAATTTCTTTCTGGGTTAGGGTAATAATTTTTTCCTTTTCTTTTGAGAAAGTAACTGGCGGAAAGGTTCCATCAATCATACCTTGATTTTCAAATTCAGCACAAAGCATCACTTTCCAGAATATCAACGCATTGTATTTGACTTCCCAATGCAAATCATGCACGGAACAATGAACCATTGTGGAGAAAAGCAAATCAAGATATTGGGGAGCAATTTTACGCTTGATGTAGATTCGAGACACAAGGAGGGCGGCTTCTTTTCGAACGATGCCTTCAGATTCTATGCAACTTACTTTGAGAAGATGATCCATCATATCGTACTGACTCAAAGAACATTCCCACAAAGTATTTATTTCTGCCATTTGGTTAATACATTTCAGGGCTGAGGCACGCACGTAGGGTTCAGAGTCACTTTTGGCCATCGACCAAACAACTGGGCATATTCCACTGTCGAGAATGTATTTTTGGAATGCTGGAAATTTCAAACATGAAATACAAGTCATCGAAGTAACCAGTTCGATCGTACTATCACGAACTTCCCACGAATTATCTTGCAATCGTTTCAGTATCATAGGTCCTAAATGCTGAAGCGCAGAGCCTTGAAAATGATCCACTAAAAGAGCGAGATTGGGCGATAAAAGTGTTCAATACTAATTTGCGTTGACTTTAATGCCTGAACAGTTAGAATTGTAGTAATGTTGCATTGTAAAATGCAATAAGTACGTCGATTCAAGTGATTCCTTCCAAGTTATTTTGTACTTATGAATAAGCGTATGCAATCCAACTAAAATTGCTGATAATAAATTTGGCATTCTGACTAATAAGTCCGTATCAGCTTTAGGATTGGCATAAATTGTCCCATCCGTTGCAAACTCCTTCAATGCATATGCCATCGTTTGAAAAACTAAAACAGCACGATCCTGATGTAATAAACTGACCATTGCTACAATACCATGTAAAGATTTATACGCATAATCGGGGACTTTAGATGGTTTTGGTAATGAATGTAGAAGTTTTTTATTTATTTATTTATTTATTTATGTTGCCATTAACAGAGTTACCTCTAATACAAATGGTGAAGTATATACTAAAAAACACACAAAATTAACAAATTAGTAAACTAATAAGTTTTTGTTTAAGTAAATAAAGAGAACGAGGAAAAGGACCAATTTGTAGACGATCATGATTGCGAGGTAGCCTTAGCAGTGGAGAATGGAAGTATGGGTTAATCCGAGCAAAGGGTACAAGAAAGATACTAGCATTTCTACCCGAGCGCAGATTTAGCCTATAATAAATTCGAGAATCAAGATTTGTATCCGTAAGGCGGTTACATATTTTAAAGAGAAGACATTCATCAAGTATCAATCTGCGAATTTCAAGAGAAGGAATCTGAAGGAAGGACAGGCGATTTTCGTAGGTCGCATAAGGGATTTTGAATTTGAAAAATAGAAAACGGGTGAACTTCCTCTGGACAGATTCAAGGAGAACAATCAGATAATCATTGTGAGGTGACCAAATTTGAGAACAGTATTCAAGAAGGGAACGTACGATACAGATAAATAGTTTGATAGCAGACTTAGGGTTAGAAAAAATAGAAGTATGCCTAAGAACAAAACCCGAAACACGGGAAGCTCTAGTGACTAAGTTTATAATGTGAAGGTTAAATTTGAGCTTTGGGTCGAAGATAACCCCTAAGTCTTTCACCTGATCCACTACTGTTAGAGGAGTTTGATTCAGTAAATAGGAATGGGATATTGATGAACTTTTCAACGAAAACGACATTTTGTGGCATTTTGGTACATTTAAATTCAAAAGGTTAGCCTTACACCAAGAAGACAGAGATAACAGATCGTTTTGGAGAATATGACAGTCAGCAGGCGAGCTGATTACTCTGTAGATCTTCAAATCATCCGCAAATAAGAGACAGGAAGAGTTAAACACTGATGGGAGATCATTGATAAACATGGTGAAAAGGAACGGACCTAAGATGGAACCTTGTGGAACTCCAGAGCAGGGATGAAATGACTTAGAAACCGAGTCATCAATGACAACTTGGCATGTTCTAGAAGCTAGGTATGAAGTTAACCATGACAAAACGGAGCCACTCACACCATAATGCTGCAATTTGCAAATAAGAATGTCATGGTTGACAGTGTCAAATGCCTTAGAGAAATCAGTGTAGATAGTATCCACTTGAAGACTATCATTTAAGGCTACCGCCACAGTGTCCGTAAGTTCCAAGAGATTGGTTATGGTAGAACGATTTGGCACAAAACCATGCTGCTCAGGAGCTATTTGGGAACAAAGAGAAGAATAGAGCTCTAGGTGGACAATTCGTTCTAAAATTTTAGAAAAGGATGAAAGTTTTGAGATAGGGCGATAATTCTCCACCATGGTCGGGTGACCACTTTTGTGTATTGGAGTAACATTAGCAATCTTCCAGCAATCTGGCATGTGACCTGTTGTCAAACTTAGATTGAAAAGCAATGAAAGTGGAAAGCTAATGGTAGATGCTAATGCTTTAATAAAGAAATTGGGAATACCATCCGGCCCAGGTCCAACGTTAGGATCAATAGAGTTGATAATAAGTTCAACTTAAAGAGGATTCGTGACTATCGAGGTGATAATAGGCGAAGGCAATACGGAAAAAGAGGAAGGTATAGAAGTCTTGTTATATGAAGAAAATGTAGAGGAGAAAAAGGTGGAGAATAAGTTAGAAATTTCAGAAGGGGAAGAAGCAGTCTTGCTATTCCACTGAAAAAAATTTGGGAATGCACTTGAAGATCTTTGAGCTTTAACAAAAGACCAAAAGGGCTTAGTTTGGTTGGAATGAAGAGACTTTTCGATATTGTCATAATATGCTCTTTTGGCTCTCAGAACCTCCATATTGGCAATTGACCGATACCTAACAAACTCTTGACGATAATCAATTGTTCCATGTTTCGGTTTGACCGCCGAAATATTTAAATCTCATGTGGCGACTGTTTTTTTTTTTTTGCATACCAGATGTTACTATATTGCCAGAATTGTCAGCCTTCGACGGTAATGAGCGGTTGTTGAGATGAAAACGATATTTAAGAGTACTCTCTTCAAAAGTGTATAAAGACATGAAATTTTGTCTTCTCACTGAAACATTCATCCCATTGAAACATTGAATTTCTAAAATCTCGGGATTTACATTTCCCTTTGTTAAAATTTTTGAACGTTTTCGGAACACATTAGACAATCTAATGTGATCAATGTCTGACTCCACCTTTGATACGAATAAGTTCTGCAATTCCATTCCGGTTGCATGTTGCGTATTGGACGGAGTTCACAACCGTGCCTGCTCGATTACAACAGGCTTCGCGATCTATCATTCGATTGCGGTTTGTGATTCAAGTAACTTTAAAGTGTGACATTGTGAAATTAATTTAGAATTTCAAAATGATATGTGTAGTGCCTTCGTGTAAAAATTATAGTGGAAAAGGATCTGTAGGTGTTTCCTATCACAAGTGAGTAGTTGATATATTAATGTATTGCATGTTTTTCATACAATGCTGAAGGTTTTTCAAATAGAAAAGAAATTTTTGGTATTGTATGAAAATTTGGTTACATTGAGCAGCAGCCATGTTTGCTTGTGCAATTTGGCTCTCTCTAACGTTGTAAACAAGAGTGGTCGCAGGGGTTGTTGCGACCATATTGTCACGTGGTTGTCCACTCCAGTATTATTTAATTGCTCAATGAAGTTTTCTTATTTACTTACTTACCAACAACTCAGTAAGTCAAAACTGCCAATGATGTAATAGAAATCCTCAATATAGTTACTTACTTACTTAGGTCTTGCAACGGCGACTTTATCTGAGATTATTCATTCCCAGAATAAATATTTTCAGGATACACCATCAACATTTAAATATGAAAAAATCGTTGGTGCACAATTCTGCTAGAGGTAGTTTTTCCCACAGGTACTACTGATGCTATACATATCTATTTGAAATAATATGATCAGTGCCGAATTTTTGCGTGAGATTGGCTTGTTTATTTGTAGAGCTGGAAGAGTGAGGTGATCTTTAACATATCTATCACACATTGTGTGACTCGAAAAATGCGTTTTGTATAAATTTGCAAACAAGTGCCACTAAAATTTATGAAATTCTGAGCTAGAATATGAAAATAATATGCTAGCTCTGAAGACGGTTTTCAAGTATGATAAGCGTTTCAAAATGAATGTAACATAAGTTATTTAAAGACGGTTGATACGTCCATGAACATCAAAAACAGAACAAAACTGCCGTCAAATGTTAGTCTTTTGTATAGTCCTTGCAGGGCGTGTTTGCTGGTGATTCTTATCATAAAGCTTTCTTTTCAATATAGACAAATACAATGTTAACACTGAGACGAACCACTATGTTATAAACATTTTGGAATAATAATTACCCATTGGTTCTCTTATGGCATTTATTCTGGTAACAGCTCTCTGGCTTGCTGATTCAGCTTCACATACAGTACGATTGAAATCTTTTTCTGAAAGAATATCGTATCCTAGATCTTTCAAGTATGCATCTCGAGATTTTTCCTGAATGAGGCCACTACAGTCGATCTCCTTCGTTCTTTTGTCAAGCACATTTTCACAGATAACAGAATCGTATCCTAAATTTACCCGACATGCCTATTGAAAGATCACTTCTTTAATAGGACTAATTGCTTCAATTTAAAATTCACTCACTTTTTCGATGTTGAAATTCAAATTGGTAACACTTAACATTCCCAAAGGCAATATGGCACAGATTATTAACGGTTCAAGAAGTAGGCGTTTTCGGAGTTTCCATATCTTTTTGAAAATTCCAATTTTCGAACTTACTTCATTTTCTGCAGAAGGAGCCGCCATTTCAAATTTATGATTTTACGAAAGAAACTTCAAAATCCCTTAAATAAATTAATCAATCCTTTCCCATAATCACATGAATCGCACAGAAGATCCGTTCGAACTGGAAAATTGAGTAGATAATAATTTTCCTCTTGAGATTTCTCTAGTGTGTGCTTAATGATTTACAAAGGTAGCGATAAAGAATAATTTGTTGGTTTGTAAACAATGAAAAGTATAAACAATAAATTCACGCGCACGGCTTTGTCGTATGGCTTGCACAAAAAGAACTGATAATCATATAAGAAGATTGTGTTTAATCCGAAATAGGAAAGTGATCAACAAAGACACAGATGAGCTGGAAATAAGAAAGATATTTTGAGTTAGCAAATGACTTTATCAGCAAATCAGAAGCACATCTAATTACGTGAAGTAATTAAAGTCAAGTGCTTTGCATTGAATCTACCTATTATATACACAATAAGATAATATTGCAGTCTTCGTACTTTTAATAGAAAGGAATGTATAGACGTTTGTGCTCGTCTGCTAGACAATTCGTTTAAATTGGCGTCGAAAACTACTGATTGTAGATTTTCATTCAAATAAGGCTTGTATTTTAAGTATGGTACATTTTTCGCATCAAGTCCTCATTTCATAATATTGAGTTTATCTCGACAGACCAACTGACACACAATCCTTCCTTTTGTACATTTCTCCGCAATGGTTTTTAATGATAGGAATCTAATAATGAAATAGGTTTCTGATTATCAAATGTTGATAAGTTGACATTGGAAACTATTGAGAAAGTAGTTGCCAAGATTAAACATCCAAGCAATATGGAAGGATATGAATCACCAACCATCACAATATTAAACAAGTTGGGTAGACAGACCTATGCTCATGTCAGAAGGGTTTTGTACTCAACTTACCAAATGCAGTAACCAGCAACGAATAAAATCAAGAAACATGTCAAAGACGATTTTATTGGAGAAAATGTGAAAATCATACTATTATTAACAAAGTTGAAAGAATTTTGACTTCTGAGGTATTTGTTTTAGTTATACCCATAGATATCTCCCTTGATAATTTTTTCAGATTTTTTAGAAACACATTTTTCATGTTTTTACACCCCCCCCCCCCCCCCCCCCCCCATTGGCCCCACTGAAGCAAAAACTGTCAGTTTAAGAACGGTTTTGAAAAGCTCTCATAGACAACTTTCAGTTGATATTCATATCGGCTACCTTTCATGAAATTTTTTTCAGGGCCCACTCCTCTGTACTGTAATCATCGATTCATGGCCTATTTTTTCGAATCCTAGAATGGTTACAAAGCCCTTTTGCTAGGAGCTCTCTCCTGCCTCTTCGACTTATTTCAATTGTATGTACTCATTTTCATGATATCTATGATTCCTGAAATTTTCATGCAAATCCTAGCAAAGCTGTAGTGTCTAAATCGATAAAAAGCGCATATGGCTCCGTAGCCATATGTTTCCATGGTAATACAGGGCATATTGTTCCATAGTAATACGGGAAAATTCAAATCGCTATAACTTCGTTAAATACTATTGGATCTTTATGAAACTTTCAGAAAAAATTTATCTTATAGAAAAAAATCTGTTCGCTAAATTTTATTGAATTTAAGGGTACCGTTTAGATTTTATTCAAGAAAACATAAAATCGATAAATCATACTATTACTAACAAAGTTGAGCGAATTTCGACTTCTCATGTATTTGTTGTTGTTGTACTCATAAAGGCCTACATTCATAATTTTTTTCAGATTTTTCGGATGGAAGGTTTCCAATCGCGAGGGGGGGGTACGCGAAAAGTTCATACATTTCCCCTTCCCCTGCCCCCCTCGGTACTCATAAGGCAATTTTAAGACTTGTTTTGAAAAGATCTTATTAAGACCTTTCCAATGACACCCTACTCGACTACCAATAGTGAAAATTTTTTTTTGAGGGGTCACCTCCCTATATGGGGAGACCCCCCTTAAACCCCTTTGAAAAATTTTTCCACCCTTGAACTTTCAAGAGGTCACCATTTCTGACCTTTCCACAAAGTTTCATGCCTGTAGCCTCTATAGTTTCGGAGAAAAAGTGCTGTGACATACAGACGGACGGACGGACGGACAGACGGACAGACGGACACAGGTCGTGATTGCAATAGGGTTTTGTATTTTAGTACAAAACCCTAAAAAATTGAAATGTCTTCTTCTCACATGCGTCATCAATATTTATCGGCGGTTTCTGGACTACACTCATCCCTCATTGGTCTTGTTGGAACTACACCTAATGAATGTTCGGAACTTAGTCCGTTCCTACTACAGGAGTGAATTCAGTAGCCTATGGGCGGAGAAACTGAAGGGTATTAGACCACATGATATACACAGCTTGTTCACAAAAGTGAATAGTATCTATATTTTGAAAGAAATCTCGAATGAATGTGTTGAATCTTAAAGTCACTAGAAGTGAGATAGATCTTCTACATAGAGCTGGTATCGAAATAAATAACATGAATTCGCATACAGATGAAAATAGGCTTGTATGTGATGGTTTACAGAAGCTTGCTCTGATTGGAACTCATTTTGAATTGGTCCATCTACCAAACTTTGAGAGAAGGAGTAAATTACTCTCAGAAGTTGTTGAAGCTAAAGATTTCAAATCAAGCCTGATCGACAAATCCATTCTTCATTTCATTGACCTTCGACCTCATATCGAGTCGAATTCTTCTTGATTATTTTATCAGCTATGAAGATTTGTGTTTCATATTTGGCCGGATAAACAAGACGAAATCTTGTGGTATTGACAGGATTTCCAATAAAGTACCAAGACATTTACTTGAGGTTGCTGTTAGAAAGTATAGCATATTATTTAACAACATGTTGAACAATTCGTTTATTCCAAATCAGTGGAAAAAGGCTAAGGTATTTCTAATCTTGAAGAAAGGAAAGAAGCTCTGAAGGCTATCGCCCAATCAGCTTGCTGCCTAACATCAGCAACGTTTTTTGAAGTGACATAGGGTTTTCCAATAAGAGGTGTTATTTTGATATTAAAAGAAAAATACTATTTTTAATATAAATGATCGGATATTTATTTCATTATAAAAAGGAAGGTTTGCCGTTAATACTAAAAAATAACATCAGGTACAAGACCATATCCTTTTCATAAAATTTTCCATAACCAAATCCAATAAGAGGTGTTATACTGATATTAAAAGAAAAATGCCATTTTTCAATATGAATGATCAGGTGTTCATTTCATTATAAAAAAGAAGGTATACCGTTAATAGTGGAAAATAATACCAGGCAAATGACCACCACGACCACACTTACAGGACCATATCCTTTTTATGAAATTTTCGATAGCCAAATCGCAAAGTGGCTGCCCTATGTCCTCGATAGCCTCACGAATTCCATCTTTGAGGTCTTGAATCGACGCTGGGCTGTTAGCGTGAACCTTCTCTTGTTAAATCACAAGATCTATTCAAAATAACACCTCTTATTGGAAAACGCTATGCTAAACAAAGGATTAAACGCTTATATTGAGAAATATGAGTTGATGCCGAGTTGCCAGTGTGGTTTTCGTGCCAGGCATTCGATCATATATGCGATAACGACAATAACCTCGGACATCGTTTAGAAACTAAGCAATAGAGAATGTATTCAAGCATGTATTTTGATATGGAGAAACACTTCGATACGGGGTGGTTAGATGGAATAATTTTTAGGCTCCTTCAGAACAGATTATCCGAATACCTTTTGTGCAATATACGGAAAATCGATTCTTGTAAATAATGAAAATCTGATGACGATGCACGCTTTTAAGGTCTTGAATGGTTTACAGCAGGAAACAGTTAATATACCAATGATATTCTCCATATTTATTCACCTTTGAATTTAACAGGTTGCTAATGCGATTATAAGTGGCGTTTGCTGATGACTTGATAATTTATTTTACGCACAGTGGGGCAAAGAGCCTAATTTGTACCATAAAATCTATTTATGGTTGTAGATCACTTTGTGAAGTTTTGATATGTTCAATAATATAGGTTATAATAAATAACCCCTTTGAATTTTATTTTAAAAAAATAACAAAAACATATTTTTCAGCAGTAATATGCTTTAAATATGTGTTTAAAAACTCATCAACATCAGAATAATATTCTACAACAATAAAATATATCGTTATCCACAATATCGATATAATCATCGTTACCACCTGTTGCACATTCATCTGATGACAAATTCAGGGATGGAACTTTAGGAACTGTTTTCATTTTATTTTTGATTGGTTTTTGTTTGCTAGATACTACAGGATCAGAGCTTGTTACCTCCACTATTCCAAGGTGCTCCTTCCTTCGTTTTGCCAGTGGGCCCCAAATGAGGTCGCCAAGCGAGAACGCGACTGAGTCGGAAGGTTCGCACTAGTCTAACCTTTAATTTAATTTCGCGGAGAACCAGATCCTACCTAACCCCAAATAACGTCCCAAACTTTGCCCCGTACTGTAGCATGCTTCGCGCTCCTACCCCACGGGTGATACTCGGGGACACTTTCACGCGGCGGTCAAGAACCACCCCGAAACCTCGTCACTGTCGCAACAACAACTCAAAAAAACCTCGTGAGCCAGACTTCACCACGTTCACTAAACACACTTCTTTTTTTGCGCTTATTTTAACGATTATATTTTAAAGAGTGAATATGTATATTTTCAAAAACCTCGCGAGCCCGACCTCACAATGTTCACTGAACACACTTCTTTTTTTCCCACTTATTCTAACAATTTTCTTTTATAGAGTGAATATGTAAATTTTCAATTATTACAAAACTCCAACAAATTAATTACCTACTATCTATCAATTTCCACGTGGTGGGGGGCCCCGAATTTCCCTCGATGGTTGGTTTGTTCGCTGTTGATTTGATTGGCAGGTTGATAATCGTGGCAACAACTGTTGATTTGATTGGCGAGCTGATATTCGTGGCAACAATTGTTGATTTGATTGGCGGGTTGATATTCGTGGAAACAACTGTTGATTTGATTGGCGGGTTGATATTCGTGGCAACAACTACTCATCATCCCTCCAAGATTCACTTCCTCCGATTCTTCTTCGCCGCGTGCTGACTTGCCGCCATTTCTCCTTCCCGTACAGCTTCTTCCAATAAATACGAGAAAAAAGAGCTTTTTCTCGTGCTCCGGGGTCTTTCATAGCCTCGGAGAGACACGGCCCCCTATTGTGCAACACACTTTTGAGTGTTTGTTAAGCTTTGCATACAGCAATGTGGCAATGCCTCACTGCCTTGTAGCTTCCACATCTACCAGCGTTCAACTCGTGTCATCATTTACTCGCTTTGCCGCTGCACACATACATTGGGAGTGGAATTATGCACACATTGAGACAAAATCGGATTGGTAAAAGAAATATTGTTCGAATTCACAACGCATTCCACTCAATGCACTTACTCTATGCAATTTGATGATTTTAAGGGCTACAAGAGGCGTCGATCGTAGTTTCGCTTAACATCGTTGTGCACTGTATTTAAATTTAATTCATTAATTCTCAACTACACTGAGCCCACAGACAGCTTTTATGGGAGCTGGTTCCCACACACCACTGCATATATTTGTTTGAGTTTCAACTGCGTTCATATTAGCCGCGGGTAGAACATATCTTGCACCGCTAATCCTATTGCTATTAATCATATCATCACTGCGTAGCTTTTCCACCGTCCCTGTTGATTTGGATCTTCCAGTTGTAATATACTTTTCCCAGATATCGAAGATTTATAGTCTTCAAGAAGAAGAATTCGTAGGTTGACCAACAAATTGCTGTCGCGGTCATTGAATGTAAGAATAAAGTGTATTGCCTGATATGGTAGATTAATAGTCAATTGTGTAGACTTTGAGCGATAAAATGCACCAACCGCTTCGTTTCTATAGATTCCTCTCGTGCATTCTAAAGCTGAATTATATGGCAAATTGTATATTTGCAGCCTATGCTTTATCAGGTCTGCTGGATTTGATATGGCATCATGTGTAAGTGTCGCGGCAAAGGCTGATACCATGTAATTGATTTAATTGTGCTTGTGTATCTTGCCAACGTTTCTTTTGTACTGCAGATAGATTTCAGGTACTATTTTTCCCATTGTCGAATTTAGCACTGTGGACATCTGCAACCACCAAACCATCTTCAACGCTGTTCTCTTTCTCGAGTTTCTTCAAATCAGGTAGTATATGCAAACAATTGATGCAGCAATATGTGAGGAAGTCCAGAACAACTACTTTGCCTTTAAGCGATTCTGTAAATGTTAACGGCTCAGTTTTATTAAACTAGTCGAGATCTTCTTTAAATTCTGGATTAAGTTTCGGCTCTGGATCAGCTTTTTTTAAATATTTCCCCAATATTTCTCCAGTTTCCTCAGTCGTTTTCGCCAATCTCAAATATTTCAAATCGGAGTCCTTCATTAGTATTCGAAGCTTTATATGCATCGTTTTATAGCGACACTATGATTTGGCATTCCGCTTAGAATCTATTTAATCTAGTCATTACATGTACCAAGAAAATTACAGTTGAAAATACAATATTTAATTCAAAAAATTACGTTACTAATTCTTCTTCATTCTGGCTGGCGTGATAAATATTAGCTTTAGCCCGTGGGGGTCTTGCTTGTAGGATCGCGTGTGAAAGCGTCCCTTGACAAGCTTTTAAAAAAGAACAACATTGAAAATGTCTATTCGATTTTTCTCGATTACATTTTCGCGAATTGTGCTCTCTGCACCTTTAAAAATTTTTATATCCAGTCTCCTGTGATGATATAAAGGAACAAAGTGCCTAATAGTATCAAGCGCAAAAGCTCTGTATTGTTCAGTATCAGTATCGAGTCCACTTGATACTGCAATCAAGATAGTGTGGACTTTTTTAATCAATTCAACTCAACATTTATGCTAGTTATATATGCCAACAACTCTAGATTCTGAAAAAATCCCCTTGCAGTATTCCCATCATTACTACTTCCGAAATCATGATTTAGTTTATCTACAATCAAACAGAATTTATCTTTAAACTCTTTTTGTATACGAGTTTTATTTTTGGCTACAATTTGCTTGTATTTTGTTACACGAGCTAGCAATTTTTCAATAATCAGTTTATTGGACAAATGAAGAAGCCATTCAAAGCATCACATCCAGCCATATAAAAGAGAAAGCCCAAAACTAAAATTATCCGTGTTCACTCCTCTTGAAATCATTTCATCTACGAGTATATTAGAATTTTAAATTGTTCGACACTGCACCGCACAAAAAGCATTTAATATTGCTTACCTTTTTCGTCCACCATTGAGAGAATTATTTGATAATGGACTTTTGATTGTTTTAAATTATTAATCACAATGCTCTTTTGGAGATTATTTATTTATTTTTTTTTTGTGGTTGGGAGGTGAATGCCATTTACGCGCTGAGTGTAGAACTCCCACGCTTGCAAGCGACTGGACCATCCACTGAAAACCTCCTCTGTCAACACGAGACCCCAGCGTGGAACCATTTGACACATCACTTCGGGGGTAGGAGGAATTGCCAGAGAACCGATCCCCTAGCCCCAATGTTCCCGGCTGCTGTGAGTCCCTTTTATGTTTTGGGACTGCCCGAACATAATGTGCTACATGGTTCCATTTGTCAACCGATCCAAGCATCACCGGTGATGCATCTATACTATCCGCAGTGAGCGCTCCCGTCTCCCTTTCGAGGTCCCATTTTTCGCACGCAAAATGGCATCGTCTTCCCCTCCTGGACAAAACCGACTATCTGAGGACCATGACTTAACGATTTTGCGCAGGTACGACTGAGAACACCCATGCCCGCTTAAAAGTTTGGTCGGATAGGAGTCAGTCTTACCATGCCTTCAATTTAGCCACGGTCTCACAGCTGGAATGAGGTGCGTAGTCCAAGCGTATAGGGCTGAAAGGAGAATGTGTTGAAAAATAAAAAACGTTTCCGCAATATTTTCACTGTTTTCTTTGTGGGGTCGGGTACTTTTGGGAATGTATATCTGCTAACTTTCGATCATGACAACCGGCATAAAACGTTTATCGGGAATTCCCCTACGACATTCAACGCGCACTACAATGTGCATGAATGGCAGGTAACAGAGTAAGCAGAAAATTAGAAAGTAAAAGACGATTTGTCAAATTGACGGTTTCACTAAAATCGCATCAAGTCAAGTTGCATTTAAAACACTGCACTCACTAAAGCTAAACAATGCATTTCAAATAAAATACGGTTTCAAATAAAATACGGTTTTAACTCCAATAATTGTTCTGTGGTAGCATTAAATTTCTCGTTTCTTTTAAAGCAAGTGAATACTCAAACCCACACGAATAATATTATATGGTTTCGAAAACTAAAATTATGGATAAAAAATTGAAATGTTTGGGAAGACCTAAACTTTTGAGAGACCACCACTTCTGACCTTTTAACAAAATCTGTTTTAACAAAGTTTGCTGTGACGCGTGAACAGACGGACAGGCAGGCCGTGTCACTAGTATGCCTTTGTTAAAAAATTGTCTACACTCACTACTTTGTACGGCGTACAAAATAGAATTGAACAGACCAATTGTTCACAGTCAAGCAGGTACTTGAAAAATGGTGAAAGTTTAACATAGACGCGCACCAAATTTTCGTTGACTTTAAGCAAGCATACAACAGTATTGATTGTAACGTACTGTACCAAATAATGCGTGGTTTTGGCATCCCAGCCAAATTAGTCCGTCTTACCAAAATGACAATGACGTCGACACCTCCCAAGTCTGCATCAATAACCAACTTACCGATGCCTTTGACACAAATATCGGACTAAAGCAGGGAGATGAGCTGGCCCCATTGCTATTCAATTTGGCTCTGGAGTACATCATACGGAAGCTACCTGTCTATACGCGAGGTACATTATTATACAAGTCAAGCCAGGTAGTGGCCTATGCGGACGACATCACCATTATGACACGGTCACTAACAACTGCCAAAGAACTCTTCCTGAAACTCGACAGCAAAGCAAAACTAGTAGGACTACAATTCAACGAAAATAAAACAAAGCGCATGACGCAGTCGAGGAAAAATACCCCAAATACACAAAATATCACACTTGGCGAATACAGTATCGAAAACGTTAGCGAATTTGTGTATTTAGGCGCCAAAATACTGAAAACGGGCAATGAAAGAGAAGAAATACGCCGAAGAATACTACACGCGAATAAAATATTTTATTCAGTTTTGATGATCTTGAAGACCAGCTGCATACACAGGAAAACAAAGCTCCAGGTATACAAATCTGTGATAAGACCTGTGTTATGCTATGTGTGTGAAACATGGTCCCTGATCCAAGCATCCGCAAATATATTGAACGCCTTTGAGCGACGGGTCCTGAGGCGAATAGTTGGAGCGAAGCTAGACGGGGACCAATGGCGAATTCGATATACCCATGAGTATGAAATTTTTGACGAACCGGAGGTCTCAACGATTGAAAGACTGCGGAAACTGCAATGGGCTGGCCACATGAATCGTATGGACGAACAACGGGTACCCAACTGGAACTGAAGGCCAAAGTGAAGGTTCGCGTGAGTTTTCAAAAGTTAGATACTTAAATATTATGTATTCAATGCGCTCAAGCATCGCTGAATATTTTGATTTCAAGAAAAGATTGGGCGGCTTGACTCGTTTGTATTTGAAGGCCGAACAAGGAACGCAACATAATTATCTGAAGAATGGCTCATATATATATATATATATATATATATATATATATATATATATATATATATATATATATATATATATATATATATATATATATATGTATATATATATATATATATATATATGTGTGTATGTATATATATATATATATATATATATATATATATATATATACATATATTATATATAAATATATATATATATATATCACCAGAAGAAGATGTGGTGATCCATACTCGTACAATAACCGTGCATTGATTGGAATCAAGACGTTTTGCACTCATTTCCTTCCCTTCTTTGTCATACAAGCACGATACAAAATTATTGATTTTGGCATTCGAAAGGTTAAAAGAGGCATACATGTAGCGTTAAGTCAAGGCTAAATCAAAGTCAGCGTTTGATCTGTTGGCGTTATTTCGTTTTTCCTTGCTTCCATTGCAATGGAACAATCATGGTAACGATGTGGCGGAAATTTAGGCTGAACAATTCGACATACTATAATTTTACCAGTTTGGCTCCAAACACGTCGCAATGGGACCAATAGCTAAGAAATTCACGTAACGCACGATGTGGATGCGGATTTGATGAAAGCGGTTGAAAAGTAAGAAAACCTCCTATAAATAGATTCTATCCGAATTGAACATGTCCATATGATTTCAGTTTTTCTTCACCGATTAACGATTTCACCAAATTTTTATCCTACGAAAGTGGACAAGTTGCTGCAAACAGACTTATAGTCGACACTTGCAGGAAATATCGACTTGACGGAATAGTCTGAGAAGATTGGCCGTAACTCGCGTATCGCATTAGAGACGAAATTCTGTATGAACTAGAGATGGGTTGTGTAAATGACAAAGCATTAAACGATTATGATTTGAGGCTTATTATGGTCGTTCTGAGGGTATGCGTGATTTATTCAATCAAAATCATTTTGAAACTTTGTACGACCATGCTCATACCTTCTCCTTGATGACTTATGACTTGACGACCTTAAAACAGAGTCATGATCCTCTCTGTTTCTGGTCCTCCAGCTCTAATACTTACATCACCTGTTTACGAACAAGTTTTTATGCACCCATTTTTGGGCTCAGTATGTGAACCAGTCCTGCAGTATTTAGAACAAAATATCGAACCCGCTAGCAAGTTTCTTTTACTTAGCTCAGGTTATATAATAGACTGTAACATTATCTGGTCAACCACACTATAAAAATATATAAATAAACAAAAGCAACTTAGTCAGCAGGTCACAGTTAAGTCTTGAATATTAAGTTGGCTTACCAGCCTTTATATTCTGTGTTCATGCAGAAAATGGCCGAAATTTTTGCAAGAAGATGAAGACCCATATATTCAATAGGCTGAATTTATGGGTCTTTACCTTCAATCGAAAATATCTTTTGTATTTCTTAGATAGTGGACTCAGCCTCCTTTTTGGACATAATTGCAATTAAATTTTCTGTTTAATAAAATCTCCGATCCTTTAAAGTATTTTCATAAATTGTTGGCTTTTATTTATGAGCGAACTTTTTTTAAGCTCTGTTCAATATTACTTCTGAAACATATAAAGATTTTTGAACCACTCATTTTATTTTCATACAATTTGACTAGAAGTTTATCAATCCTACTTAACTCGTTCAACTTTAACCATATTTTCTCTGCAGGACAACTGCAAAAGATTTTTTTGAAGCGTGATTGGCAATTTTATCTTGGGAGAAATCGAGTACAGATACTGCCACAATGCTTTATAGTTCCCATCTTGGTCTGCATAATCCCAAATTTCATTCCGATGCAATTTCTTGGACCATCTCCGAAAACTCAAGAGCCTTGCTGGGGGCCTGGTTCGAATATTTTCTTCGAAAAATCTATCTGGATCAAACACATCAGGTCCGGATCAAACTTGGGATCACGATGTATTGCATGAGCTGGAATAAAAACGAGTGTGCCTTTCTTGAATATATATTTCGTGTTACGAACGGTGTAGTCATTCGTAGCTTCCCACGTGAGGTTCGACAGAGAAGTGTGTAATCGCATTGTTTCTGTAAATAGACGGTTAAGTGATACTCAGAAAAGAAACACGACATTTACCACAAAGCAATTGATCAATATATGTATTTAATTTCCATCACAGCTTCAAAAGTTGAATCGTTGTTATGCTTTTCTAAAAATTGTTATATATAATTTTTACTTTTCTCCTGAATTATTGAATTTCTTGCCAACTAGAAAACACAAAAGTGCATAGTTGACGCTGAAGTATTGTAGCGAGCAATGAAATATTCAAATGGACAACGTTGAAAGTAGTTTGTAAGCCTCTACTAACGTGTCCATCATATAAACACTTCGTTCGTTTTTGCTTAGGCGTAGTTTCAAAAATTGCTTTACAACATTTGTGAAGTACTCCAAAACTTCATCCCTAAATACTTTCAGCCTTAATGTTTGTGCATACTTGTGCAGTGCGGCATGGATGAAGAGCACTAGCGTACTATGCCTAGGATTGCTGCAAATTTGTGAACCGTATCGAAAGAACTCACTGTCTAGGTTTTCAAGGCATTTGCTGTCGATACCGAAAACACAATTCCATACACAATCCACAATGAATATACCAGTATAGCTTTTGCATCTGGTTCCTCTCCTAGCGTACATGCTGCATTGATTTTACGACCGAACGTTTCCGCGATGTTCTCAATTAATGGAAACAGTCCTTTGATTTTGGCTATCGTGAATGCAGGAGCAAGTATTGTGCGAATTACTTTGGGATGTGAGCAGATATGGGCTAATGTTTTTCGTTTATAAAGAAACGTCGATCAGAACTTGCTGTCTCAAAACTGACGTAAGATGATTCATCTGCTGATTATAGGCTTACTGTCACCATCTGTTGAACTTTCGACACAATTCTTCGTTGAGTTTCTTCAATTACACAACTAACAAAAAAGAATAGTTTTTCTTCGCGTTACACTTCAAAATAGTCAGTGACCATTCTTCAGTGTGTAAAAACCAAAATTTTACATAAATTGCCTATTTCTTTTCATTTTGCAGTTAAATCAATATGCAACTTTATAAATTCAAATTATTTAAGCACCATTTTGCAAACGCTAACCGATTTATGATTTCGATTAAAGCGAAAAAATTTCCATATGACAACATTAGTATCTGCTCTCATTTCGTGTTCGTACACAGCACACACATATAAATGTGGAGAAGTTGCTCACGCACACACATGAATGCGGGGGAATTTCTCACGCACACACATGTAAGTCGACGGAGCCGATTTATCGCTATCGACTTTTCCCGCAGCGTACCAATCGTTTCAATTTTTTTGTCTCTTTCGCACCCTGGCGTGCCATAGGAAAATTTGTAAAGTTATACACCTTGTTTTATAGATCAGCTGACGAAGTACACCAGCTCGTTAGTTTATAAGCTCTGGATAAGGTTTTGCGTTTAGGTCAGAAATATTGTGTTAGCATTTTTAGGGTTTTGTACTAAAATACAAAACCCTATTGCAATCACGACCTGTGTCCGTCTGTCCGTCCGTCCGTCCGTCCGTCCGTCCGTCCGTCTGTATGTCACAGCACTTTTTCTCCGAAACTATAGAGGCTACAGCCATGAAACTTTGTGGAAAGGTCAGAAATGGTGACCTCTTGAAAGTTCAAGGGTGAAAAAAATTTTCAAAGGGGTTTAAGGGGGGTCTCCCCATATAGGGAGTTGACCCCTCAAAAAAAAATTTTCACTATTGGTAGTCGAGTAGGGTGTCATTAGAAAGGTCTGAATGAGATCTTTTCAAAACGGGTCTTAGAATTGCCTTATGAGTACCGAAGGGGGCAGGGGAAGGGGAAATGTACGAACTTTTCGCGTACCCCCCCCTCGCGATTGGACACCTTCAAGCCGAAAAATTTGGAAAAAATCATGAATGTAGACCTTAATGAGTACAACAACAACAAATACATGAGAAGTCGAAATTCACTCAACTTTGTTAGTAATAGTATGATTTATCGATTTTATGTTTTCTTGAATAAAATCTAAATGGTACCCTTAAAATCAATAAGACTATTTATAAGATTGATCTTTTCTGAAAGTTTCATAAAGATCGAATAGTATTTAATGAAGTTATAGCGATTTGAATTTTCCTGTATTACTGTGGAACAATGTGCCCTGTATTACTATGGAAACATATGGCTATGGAGCCATATGCGCTTTTTACCGACTTAGACACTACAGCTTTGCTAGGATTTGCATGAAAATTTCAGGAATGATAGAAATCATGAGGATGACTACATACAATTGAAACAAGTCGAAGAGGCAGGAGAGAGCTCCTAGCAAAAGGGCTTTGTAGCCATTCTAGGATTCGAAAAAAAAGGCCATGAATCGATGCTTACAGTACAGAGGAGTGGCCCTTGAAAAAAAATTTCATGAAAGGTAGCCGATATGAGTATTAAATGAAAGTTCTCTGTGAGAGCTTTTCAAAACAGTTCTTAAACTGACCGTTTTTGCTTCAGTAGGGGCACAGAAGGGGGGGGGGGGGGGGAAATACATGAAAAATGTGTTTTCTCCCTCGCAAATAGGCACCCTTGATCTAAAAAAATCTGAAAAAATTATCAAGCGAGATATTTATGGGTATAACTTTAACAAATACCTCAGAATTCAAAATTCTTTCAACTTAGTTAATAATAGTATGATCCTCGAACATGACGTGTTTCTTAATTTTATTCGTTGCTGGTTACGACATTTTGTAAGTTGAGTACAAAACCCTTCTGACATGAGCATAGGTCTGTCTACCCAGCTTCTTTAGTATAAGATAAGGTTTTTGATTGAATTTTATTAGAATTGGGTTGTAACCAAAACTGACGTTAGATAGGAAGCCTATGGTAGCAATTTGCATATGTATTAGTCGGCCTACTATGGACAAGCTTCCGGTAGCTGTCACCCAACTGCGGCATTAGCAAATGCTTATATTTCGTCATATATACTATTTTCCGAATAAGAAACGTGCCGAACGCATTCCGTGCATGCTATAAATTAATCTTGTATAGCCCATTGTGCTCCTAAACTTTCCAAGACGAGCAAATGAAGCACACGTTTTGCACCTTCGACTGATAGCTCAGCGTTGAGTTGTAAACAAACTCCTATAAATTCACTTTGGAAGGCGATAAAAACAAAACGGGTATAAGAACTGAAATAATTTTCACTTCACTAGGAGCCCTATTGTGTTCTCCGCGGACCTTCTGGATTTCACTGTAGGAATCCGTTTCTAAACCGTACAAAACCTCGAACTTTCGTTGGCACCTCCACAATTCTTCATATAACGCCATGTAAGTTAGCCAGCAAAGTCGGCCTACTAATGGTCATTTGTGTGGTAGTAAGCGCTGCTGCCATATGGCTTGTTTCTATCGTCAGTTTTGGTTGTAACATATTAGGTATAGGATAAAAGTTCACTGTTGTGTTAAAATTATAAATAATTTTTAATGGTGTTGGTTGGTTTTTTCTCCTTTTTCCAATTGAATCATAAAATATGTATTAGTCTTAATTAATTTGAATTTGATATATATTTTTTTAATTTAATGTTAAAATATTAATTTACAATGTATAAATTTAGAGAGCCAGTTGGGCTATTAAGTTTTCATATATTTATTGTTTGGACTTAGCTTCATATTCTTTTTGAATTTATAACGATTAGTATTGAATAAAGGGCTTTTGACTTTGACTTTTGAAATGAGATACTCTAACAATAAAGCTCAACGCCAATGTTCGGATTTGGACTGTTGTGTGATGATTATTATTATATTACGATGAATATTCTTTCAATAATGCATTTTGCGAATTTGTTTTCTTCCAGGAGGACTCTCTTGCCTAACCAACTTCTTTAATCACTACTCTGAAAAAAATTAGATGGCTTATTTCAAATGTGATTTTTCAAATTACGAGTTGTGTTCAAAAAATATCACGAATTTTGTTTTTTTTTTCAAAAATTATTTATTTATTCATGAATATCTATTTTGTCCCCTTCAAAGTAATCCCCATGAGATATTATACACTTGTGCCAACGGTTTTTCCAATCTTCGAAGCACTTCAAAAAATCATTTTTTTTAATCTTGTTCAGCTCCTCCTTCGATGCCGTCTTTATCTCGTCAAGCGTAGCGTAACGTCGTCCTTTCATGGGCCTCTTCAGTTTAGGAAGCAAGAAAAAGTCACAAGGGGCCAGATCTGGGAAATACGGTGGCTGCGGCCAAAAAGTCGCGCACAAGTAACGATGTGTGAGCAGGGGCGTTATCGTGGTGCAAAAGCCAATTTTTGTTCTCCCACAAATTCGGGCGTTTCTGGCGGATTGCTTCACACAAATTGCGCATAACTTGCAGGTAATATTCCTTATTGACCGTTCTTCCCTGTGGCAAGAACTCATGATGCACCACGCCCCTGCAATCGAAGAAAACTGTCAGCAAAACTTTCACATTCGACCGAACTTGGCGCGCTCATGCCCAAATCGTTGATAAAAATCGAATGGCACGAGCCAATCGATATGTTTAGGTCCTCAGCAACTTCTCTAACGGTGATTCGACGATTGGCCAATACCATTTTCTCCACTTCATTAATTTTTTCGTCTGTTGTTGAAGTGCTCGGGCGTCCGGCACGCTCTTCATCGTTCACATCTTCTCGGCCTTCCAAAAACATTTTGTACCACCGATAAACGTTGCTTCGGTTCAAGGTAGCTTCTCCGTATGCCACAGTCAACATTCGGAATGCATCCGCGCACTTAATTTCGTTTTTCACACAAAATTTGATACACGTTCTTTGATCCATTTTTTTGAATAAGTAAAAATCGAAGACGATTGAAAACACGTGCAAGTAAAGCAGCTATCACCAATTAAGTGAACATTCGAAATAGCCGAGCTTGTCGGCATAAGTGACAGACATGAGTACCAACATAACGCCACAAAAAAATCGAAATTCGAATATACGTAACCCGTGAAAATTCAAAATTCGTGATACTTTTTGAACACACATCGTATACAGAGTGTCTTAAAAGGGTCCAACAATATCGCTCCGATACCCAATTTTAGGCTCCTCAGGTCAAGAAATGTGGGAATTATAACGCATTCATACGGTTTTAACAAGACCGAGCTGCATCACATACCACAAATGACTCTATAGCGCCATTACAAAATTTATTCCCCGAAAAGGGGTTTCATGACAATGTAGTGAAGAGTGGTCACAATGAAGCTCTGGCTTAACCCCACTAAAGTTTTTCTTTTAGGGTTTAGAAAGGCGGTGTCAACGATAGCGATTTTCGAAATTTAACTGATTTGAAAAAGGATATTGATTGAAAAATTAAATTGATTCCTCCACAACTTTTAAGAAAAGTCTTCGATAGTTTTCGCAAAGGGTTTGACCAGTTAACGGAATGGCCACCATTTAAACAATTTAATTTTTAAAACGTAAAATTTCTTTTATTTTCTTTGTATATATAACAATAAGTATAATTAGAAACTATTTTAAGGTGTTTTATTATCATCTGAAATAGATGGGCCGTTTTGAGATGCCCGGTACTACCGTGATAACTCACATGTAAACATATAAATGTTGATGATATATCAATATCTTTCTCATTATTTCTTATGTAGATTAAAAAAAATACACAGCTTATTTGTATTATTAGTAACATTGGAATAAATTAAGTTTTAATAATACTTTACAAGTAAATGAGTATAATATCGATCCTGGCACTTGTTGAGTGATAATTTGCCTATTACGAGTATGTTAAACTCTTGTTGATTCAATTTGATTGCCGTCTTCGCCGGCATTTTCAGGCTTATTTTTACTTTGCTTTTTTAAGTAAAAGTAAACAGCACTGTATAATAAATTAAATTAGTATATGCAAAATCAGTTCAATCTTTATGACTTACATGAATATAAATAATGTTGGTATCAGGAAAATATCAGAGAAAATGTAAAATGCCCCGACGAAATTTTCTATGGTTAGTGCGTAAACTTGACTGTACAAAGGTGAAAATATGAATCCACCAATAGCTTCTGTTACACCCAAAACAGAGTATAACCGACCTGTAAAATGCTTCACGTTAGAATTGTTTCAAAAATTCAGTTAAACTTCATACCTAATTCCTCCGTTTCGACGAAGTTGGAAACAATTGATTTTACTGCAATTGCTTTACAGCTAATGAAGAGGTCAATGGTTGTTCCAATATAATACATGACAGCTTCTTTTGAGAAAGCCTGTAACAAAAATTTTTAATATCGCAGATACTAATTAAGCAAAACGAAGGTGAAATATTGTAGTTCATCGAAAGAATAAAAATTCTTTAAGAGAGATTCACAGATATTGTGGTTTATTATTATCTTCTTATCTTATCTTCTACCTCCTCACTCGACTCAAATTTCTACTCAGCGAGTGACTTTTTCAAGTTTGGAAACAAAAAAAGTTGCAAGGGGCCAAATCTGGAGAACATAGTATGCTCATATATGATAATATCCACACTCAATATAGCCTCTAAAATCCGAACACAAGCCGAAGAGCGAACCATCAATCATCGGTAGCAGAGAAGTAGGTAAATTTTGACGTGAGGATTGGCGCGAATATAAACATGTCCTTCGTTGAGAGATTTCAGGGTTACCAGATCTCAAAAAATCAATAACTTTGCAGAAAAACAAATTCGTTATATGCAATCTTTTAGGTTTTTATTAGGATCTGGCAACACTCCCATACTCTGAAATGCGTAAAAGAACACGTGCGTCGGAAATTTTATTTGCTTTCTATTTGTATTTTGAATACGACAGGTCTCGGCTCATCTGATGTGCCCCGGCTCAGCTAACCGGCCCCTGAGAAAATTCAGAAAGTGTGCAATACAGGGTAAATGGAAGGTGTGGATACTATGTGAGTGTACTATGCTGGAGAATACGGTGGATGGGGTAGCAGTTCGTGCCCCAATTCAACCGATTTGGCCGTGGCGACGGAATTTTTCTTCGTTAAATGGGGCCTTTTTTTCTGCAATTTGGATTCAAATCCACCCAACAATTCGGCATGGTAGAGCCCTGTGATCGTTTTGCCCTTCTCCAGGTAGTCGATGCAGATCACAACTTGTGAATCACAGAATTTGGTGGCCATCACCTTTTCTGCCAATAGGACATTCTTCGCCTTCTTTGGAGCACGTTCGCCAGGTGAAGTGAAGTGAAAGTAGGTATTAAAATGTCCGTTCAGGACTGCAGCGATGGTCTGCTGCCTCGGTGAAAGAGGATGTGAAGGTCCGCCGAGATTGGTCTTGTCTGGGGACGCGTGAATGCACTGCCAGGCTAGCGTTGCGGTATCATGGAGCGAGTTCTTCCCCCAGCACAAGGACCCACTACAAAAAATTTCGCATTCACGAATTCTTGGGTCACAGAAAAAGTCGACCGAAGTCAAAAAAAAGGAGGTAACTAGCTAAGGGTTGGAATTGGTTGTTCAGAGAACAGGTTGAGACGAGCAAAAACGGACGGACTGGTGGAGACTTCGTCGTTACCCGACGACTCTTATGGCCCACAAATAAGAGTGGGGTATCCAGAGGTGGTGCCGCCTCGCACCCTCCCAACCGGATCAAGATCCAAGCATAGACGTGGCCATATATTTCACTTTTGAGTGGAAAACTCATAGAAACATAATTTGTATGAACTTTCCTATCAAAAGAGAAATATAGACGTGACCGATTTATGTTATAGAATTATGTGAGCGAATCACATAACCCTACACCATAAAAGGGCACGCGAGCGGAAGGCCACTCTACCCGGCAAGAGCCCCTAGAAGCAACAAAACGGTGGAGTGCACCCGATGGCTAGCTCATATTAGCCGAAAAGCCGGCCCTTGTGGCGGGTCCTATACCCGGTCAGGTATGAGGGGAAACGGAAAGACCGAATTGTAAAGGTTATAATTAATTCATTATCCTCTTCTTTCTTTCACAATAAAAAAAAAAAAACAAATTTCTCATTTCATTTGTTATATCAATTATCAACCAAATGATTCAACGCAAGAAGAATTAAGCTAATATAAAATTTAAGAAAAATATAAAAATTGTAATCGATTACAAAATCCATGCATCAAACTCAAAAAGAATTAAATCAACATAAAATTTAAGAAAAATATAAAATTAAAAAAACAGGTACTCACCAACACCTTCGCCGGGAGCCCGCTGATGATGTGGTGAAATTTTTCTTAAAGAAGGAGTGATTAAAAGTTTTGTAACGCTGAAAGCCTCTTTTACCGCGAGCACTTCAATTATTTATTTCTTAATCGCAACTAAAAATGATGCAGTGGGTGTAACTATAACGTAAATATAATTAACATCACACTCGAACAGTTTTGGGTTGACTTTCACTTTTCCCAATTCAATATCAAGTTGTACGAAATTTAACCTTCGGTTTGCTCAGTCTTTATCAAAGACTAAGATTGAACAGCACTGTTATCTTGGTGACGAAATAACGTGGTAGGAAACGTAACTACAATCGAAAGGAAATGGCAACTTTACACGTTTTTTCTTTATTTGAACTCTTTACTACTCGTAAAGTGCAATATGATGCTTTCGAATCACTTGAGGCTCTCAAAGTGTATACTCGCGATCGATTTCACCAACGTTTCCAGAAGTTTGTCATGTAAAGGCAATAGCTTTCGTCATCCGTTTCTTTGAACAAAATAAATCCCTTCGACACTTCGCGTCTCGCGGTCATCATCCAACCCCCGATCCGTTTCCAAAAACTTGTCTTTTGAGCTTCACCTCTTTCCCTACACTATTGCTTCCAATGCAACTAATCCCGCTGCAAATCACCCTTGCTCGGTTCTATCGCTCTCATTAATTTTACACAAAATCTACACTTCACACAGTACTGATGTTCGCACAGTTTGCTTTTTGAAATTTCTACCTTTCCACTTTTCTTGTTCAGCCTACAACTATATTACTGACCCAATTAGAAGATTCTTGCTCTCGAACACAGCGTTGTAAAATTTCCCAAACCCATATTACAACATCCACACACGTCCTAAGGCTTCACCGAACATCATTTTTTCTGCCTGCACAAAGTGACGAATGTGTAAGAATTTGCATAATGATGATGTGCAAGGTGTAATACGTATACTCTTGGATGAATGCAGCAATAGGTGAACGAATGAAATAGCGGTAAACCGTGGAACTGACACATTCCGCAAATTGTTCTCCCGCTCGATTATTATGAGTTACATGTCGTCAGTCTGGATGATGGGAGCAAAAATATTTTGCAGCAAGAAAAACAGGCTCTGTATCAATCGTTTTTCGAGGTTTTCGATGGCGAAAACTATGATTGAAAATTCGCGCAACAACCACACATTAAATTGCACAATTCGAATCGCACCGCTTCGCGTTCGCACTCAATTCCCTTCGATTTTCCTACCACAGCCAAATCCGAGTTATTGTCACACGAGTTCTCCAACTTCTCGTTTGGCGTGCTTGCGGTTTCGCGATCTCCAGCGAACTCCTCGATCCGTCCCCATAACTTGTATTTTCTTTCTTCCCATCCCGTGCATACGGTCAATCGCCTCAGCTGATTCCATCAGCTCTGTTCCCTTCTCTTCCGTGATGTAATACACCGTTGAGGAGTATTACATCAGCGTTCCTCAAACCCGGAATCTTACATGCAGATTGGAAAGTTTTAAAAGAGAATTTAATTAAAGTAGAAAAATTGAAAGGAAATTTGAAATGTAGTAAAGAAATTTAAATGAGGTACAGAAGATTTAAATGGGGTGAAGAAATTTAAATAAAGTGAAGAAATTTCAACTATAGTAAAGAAACGAAAATTTTAAATTGTTACAAAAGATAAATCTCATAACGAATAAAATTATAGGGAGAAATTTAAATTATAATATACAGGACAATTCGTATGAAATGACAGTAAAAACAATAAATAGAATAAGTGTTCTACAAAATTAGGATTACAAATAAAATTAATTATATATTTTTTCAAATCTGGCACAAAATTCCGAGTAGGAGATAGGAAGGTTTTCGAGCAGTTTGATTGTGTGACTGCTCGATTAATACAGAAGTCCATTGTTTTGACTACTCCTTGGTCTCTGGTCTAGACCGGTGGAGCCATATTTCGTCGACGGTCACGAAATGACGCAGGAACTCCTTTGGATTGCGCTTAAACAGCGTCAAACACTGCTCTGAAGTGGTTTCACACTTGTGTTTGTTGTCCGGAGTAGGCAAACGCGGAACTCACCGTATCGACAGGTTTCTCATGCCCAAAATTTTTTGCAGGATATAACCCATGCGGTCTTTTAAGGAGGCTACTGTCTCGCGCACCTTCAATCGGTGGTCTGCCAATACGAGCTCATGGATTTTTGTGACGTTATACTCCGTGGTAGCCGTTTTCGGAGTTTCTAGGCGTAGGTGCTCAAAACTGACGTGCGACCACGTTCAAAGTCCTTAAACCAATTTTTTACGGTTACCATTGCAGGAGCAAATCCACCGTACACATCATTCAAGCGCTCTTTGATTTCACTGCACGATTTCCCTTCCATAAACAAAAATCCGATATTGCTCTTCCTCTATTTTTCTAACATCCGTGGATACGTCCGCTTCCACATGCGGTTAAAAAACTACGATTCCGATTCAGCTGAAATTTTGAAAGAAGCCATCTACGACAATATACTACATGATAATGAATCTCTCCTGCGATAGTGGCATCATCGAGTGGTGAGGCTAAGAACTTTTCGGATTTGTGTTAAATCATTTAGAACCGTACGCGATTTGGAGAGACCACTCTGAAACGAAAAGCGCATGGTATTGCATGGCAAGTACGGGCGAGTGAATTTAAATCAATTTGTTTTTTTGGTCGTCGTTTTTTTGTTTTGTTTCGAGAAGCATGGTTGTATGCAGTGCGTCATGAAAATCATCATCGTATGAATGTGGATAACCGTTTTTTTTCGGACATAGTGAGTTCAAGTGAAAATAAATCAAATATTTTCATCGATTGAATTTTAAAACTTCCATTCGGTAAATTCAGTGCGCAACGACAAACGGCGAATTTTGTGATTTTCTTCTGGAATTTCGGTACAAATTCAAAGCGAAACGAAATGGATGGCGATAGAGTGAACATCGAAAAATTGAAAGATGGCGGCAATTGCATGACATGGAAATTTCAAATGCGCCAAGTGCTAGAGGCAAGTGAATTGTTCGACACAGTGAATGGCACAGATTCAAAGCCAATAATTGCAGATGAAAATTATACAACAAATATTGTGCCATGGAGAAAGCAGCCGTCGCTGCAAATTATGAATTTTGAAACGGTTAAATGAGATGCGGACGATGCTCAAAAGTACATATGAACAAGCATCGAGATCAAATATTTCGTTGTTACAGCAAAAATACTACAGTTTTACAGAGGAGCCAAGCGATGATGTTGCAGCGTGTATTTTGAAGCTCATGGAAGTTGCGCAACAATTAAAGGACCAAAACGAGGATATTTCTGATACGATGGTTATGACAAGGATTTTAATGTCTTTGCCAGCAGCATATAATGATTTTCACAGATCGTGGGAATCGATGAGTGTGGGAAATCAAAATATGACAAATTTGCGTGCGCGATTAATGGCAGAGGAGCTTCGATTGAAATTGCAGGGGTAGGTCAAAAGTGTGGAAGCGTTGATGGCCAAGCGACATTTTGCAAAGGAAAACAATTTTAATTCGAAAAAGGGTCATTCGTCGGGGCAGAGTAGCAAACAAAAGGAGACGGGCGGAAACATTAAGTCAAAAGTTGCTTGTTTTTCATGCGGCAAAAAGGGGCATTGGAAGAGTGATTGTATACAGAAAAGGACGAACAACTCGGACAGCAAAAACAGGAAAATGCACCGGCAGGTGCATTTATGTGTCACAGCTCAACGGATACAAAGACTCTTATGCGTGGGGCTCGGGAGCCAGCGACCACATGTGTCATCGACGTGAATGGTTCGAGAGCTTTGAAGAGGCATCGTCACACGAAAAGATTATGGCTCGAGAAAGGGGCGACATCAATCTTCTTGGGTTTAATGGAAATCAATGGACTTGCAGACGTGTGGTTAATGTATTGTATGTGCCAGAAATTCATGTGAATTTATTTTTGTCCGGAAAGGCTATGGATCATGGTATATCGATTGCAGATGAATAACAAGCGCTGCGAATTGCTGAAAGATGGAAACCGTTTTGCAGTGGGAGTTCGTCACGAAAGGCTATTTCAAATGATGCTCAAAGTCAAAGAATTATTGTAGGTCGATAGAGCTATTGCAAATATGGCGATCAAGAAAATTTTGCTTTGTGCATGGCATGAACGACTCGGACATCAAAACGTCACAACGTAAGGAAATTTCTGCGAAGCAACGACATTGATTTTGTGGATGAGGAATTTGCGTGTGAAGTGTGTATAAGTGTATGGAAAGCATAATCGGGGAAGCTACAAAATTCGAGAGGAAAAATCAAAGACGTGCGGAGAAACTATTCATGCGGACGTTCGCGGGCCAATGCAAACGAATTCGATTGGCGGTTCGATGTATTTTTTGCTTCTTAAAAATGGTTATTTATATCATCGTTTTGCATATTTTCTGAAGCAAAAATCGGAAGTCACAGCAAAAGTCAAGGAATCGGTGATGTGAATGCAACAAAAGAACGGACACAAGGTGCGTTATTTTCGATCAGACAACGGAACTGAATTCGTTAATGCTGAGCTGGGGTTTTTTCGGCAAGAAGGGCATTGTACGTCAATGATGTGACCGTATACGCCGGAGCAGAATGGTTGCGTAGAACGCGATAGTTGTATGACTGTCGAGTCAGCGTGAATGATGATTTATTCAAAACAAATGAATTCTAAATTCTGGGCGGAGGCTATCAATTTGGTAGTGCATGCGCTGAATCAAATTGGGACGAGCACGGGTCCGAATAAATCACCATATGAAATGTGGTACGGCTAGAAGGCAAAAATTGATCATTTGCATATTTTTGGTTCTGAGGTTTTCGTAAACATTCCAAAGGAGAGGCAACAAAAGCTGAATCCGAAGACAGCCAAATGTATGCTCGTCGCATATGACAATCATTCGAAACCATATCGAGTGTGGAATCCAGTGGCGAACAAAATTGAGGTGGCTCATGATGTGATTTTTCTGTTGGAAAAATCAATGGCCGCACTTGACATTGGTGATATTGAGCAAAAGGTGAACATGATAGATGGTGAATTGGAGGCGGACGATGTGGAAACAATGCCCGAACAACCAATTGATTGTGGTGCAATATGCAATCTCGATAAAAGGAATGGGCAATCGAAACTACATTTTGGCGGCACGACATTTATCATATACGGGTATCACATCGGTTGATCACGTTCCCATGTTGGCAATCAGCAAAGAGCCAAGAACATACGCACTGGCAATTGAATCGGGTGATCACAAGCGGTGGAAGCAAGCAAAGAAGGAAGAGAACGATTGACTCATCAAAAATCATACATGGAATTGGGTCAATCAACCAAAAGACCATAAGAGAATTGATAATCGCTGGGTCTTCAAATTGAAGCAGAACCCACATGTGAGTATTGATCACTACAAAGCGCGATTGGGAGTGCGAGGATTCACACAGGAATACGGCATCGATTATCAAGAGACGTTCAGCCCTGTAGTCAGATTTACACTACGCATTACATATTACGCAAACTACAACAGTTTGATGTGGAGACAGTTTTTCTAAACGGCGATTAGAAGAAACTATTTGCATGACGATTATGGCAGTGGACGAGTTCGCAAGCTGGTTAAGAGCTTGTACGGTTTGAAACAAGCGTCACGCAGCTGGAACAAGAAGTTTCCATGCATTTTTGAGTCCAATGGGCGACATGGCATGGATTAATCCCAGTATAGGAAAATGGAGCCATTTAGCCGGTAATTGAGCATTTGCGCAAGTAGTTCGAGGTGAAAATGTTCGAGCTCGATTGTTTTTTGGGGCTTGAAATAAATCAGTCATTAGACGGATCGATTCATGGGAATCAGCAGTCATATGCGCAAAAGGTACTCAACCATTTTGACATGACAAACTGCAATGCTGTGGCAAGACCATTTGACGGAAAATAAAATCCTGGGGTTTTTGATGCGGACGGAGAAACAAATTATCCGTATCGTGAGGCAGTCGGTAGTTTGATGTATTTGGCGGTGGCGCGGCGACGTGAGCAGACACCAGTTTTGCTGTCGGCAACGCAAGTCGACACTTGAAAAAACGGGACATAGGCATTCAATTCAAAAGTGGCATCAAGTTAGATCTGTGCGGATACAGCGACGCAGATTATACAGGGGACATCGAAACCAGGTGATCGACGTCCGGATATATATGTTTGGCAACGGTATTATCAGTTGGGGCTCGGTGCGTCAGTCAGTGGCACTATCAACAATTGAGTCCAAATACATGGTCCCACAGAGACAAAAATACAAATAAAGAAAGAAATTCAAATAAAACAAAAAATAACATAATTAAGTTTGAATGTTACTATTATATTCTTAATCAAGCTAAAGTTTCGTTTAAATTTTTATTGCTTAGAGTTTTTCTTAATTCCTGATTAAATTCATTAGTTGGAAGCTAACCATATTTTAAGTTTAGTTTTTCTTTGACCTTTGTTCAAAATTTTTAATTCATTAGGTAAGCTATTAAAAGTAATCATCTGATCGACTCGAAGATGATTTTTTTCTGAGCAAGGCTGCTTCGGTAATATCGGCCCTGAGTTGACTTATGGCCAACGTAGGGGGACCCAGCCCATAAAGAAGACGCCTCTTGATGAGTGCTGTATACTCAGTGCTACTGTACGGAGCAGAGGTATGGGACGACGCTCTCAGTAAGAAGGTATTGCGAAAACGTTTGGCAAAGGTACAAAGAAGAGGAGCACTGAGGATTGGGTCTTCGTATCCGACAATCTCTGATTCGGCGGTGAGAACTATTGCAGGCATGATACCCGTTGCCCTCCTTGCTAGAGAGCCCCGCCCTATTTACCTGCGTCGAAACGAGGATGCGAAGGAGATGATTGTCTGCGAGGAAAGACAGCGCTCGCTCAACAATTGACAGCAGTCTTGGTGAATTACACGAACCGAAGGTGGACTGCACACCTCATCTCGGATGTGAGACCGTGGCCAAATCGAAAGTCTGGTGAGACTGACTTCTATCTGACCCAACTTTTGAGCGGGCATGGGTGTTTTCAGTCTTGCCTGCACAAGATTGGTAAGTCACGGTCCCCCGATTGTCGATTTTGTCCGGGAGAGGAGAACAATGCTTGCCACACATTCTTTGCGTGCACAAAATGAGTTAAGCTGCGAAGGGACCTCTACAGGGAGACGGGATCAAATAATATAGTTGCGGAGATGCTCGAATCGGTTGACGGATGGAACCAGGTGGCACATTATGCTCGGGCAGTCCTAAAATATAAAAGGGACTCATAGCAGCCGGGGCGTTGGGCCTGGGGGATCGCTTTTCTGAGACTTCCTCTTCCCCTCTCCCCTCCCACTAGGAAAGAGATCCCCCAGCTTGAAGGCGCCTCATCGCGTAAAAAAACGAGACCTGGCCCGAAGTAATGTGTCAAACGGTTTCAGGCTGGGCTCTCAGGTTGACAGGGTAGGTGTTTAGTGGGTAGTCCAGTCGTCTCCTTGTGAGCACGGGAGTCCCACATTCTGTGCGTAAATGGCATTCACCTCCCAAACACAAAAAAAAATTAAAATTACTTGCAGCTATTGTGTAGCTGCCTTTACGACTAATTGATTTTTTGATTTCTGGCATTTGAATCAATTTGAATCTGGTTATGCTTTTTGATTTTTCAAATTTTTCTCTTAAAGACCCATAACTAAATCAATTAGAGCTTAAAGTAAAAAATTACTCTAAATCCAGTGGGTTATTTTCGATAAAGAACTTATTTTTATTGATAAATTTCAATATTCTTCTTTGAAGTTTTTGTAATAGACTGGGGCAATCATTGTAAGCTCCACTGCAAGCAATGTTACCATAATTAACTAAACTATGAAAGCAAGCGTAGTATACCATTCTCATCGTTTCAGTTTGCATGATTTAAGAGTTTATAAAAAAGAAAAGGTAAGTATTTTGTCTTACTGAGAATAAATTCTATGTGAATATCCCGTTTCATATTAGAATCAAAGAATATACCGAGGTATTCGAGACTATTTTTTTCTTCAAGTTAGGAATCAGTTATGCATATGTTTGAGTCATATGGTATGCTATTACAATAACTACCGAAGTTCAAGTAGTATGTTTTTTTATGTTAATAGCTAACCAGTTAGAAATTTCATTTAAGGTTTGATTCATTTTATATTCCACAACATTCCATTCCGTATCCGTTGCAACAAGAGTGGTATCATCAGCATAGGAGTAAATGGAATTAGCAGGAATTTGTGTCAAAAGGTCATTAACATATAAAATAAAAATTGGCGGTCCAAGGACGGTTCCTTGAGGTACACCGGTAGTTACAGTCTTATATTCACTAACTACTGCATTAATTAAGACGCTTTGCTTTCTATTGCGCAAATAGCTATTTAACAACCCTAACGGCAGACACCTTATACCGTATCTGCAAAGTTCTTTGCAAAATTGCATGATCAACAGTATCGAATGGTTTCGCCAGGCACAGGAAAGTTATTGATATTGGATCTTTTGGTATGGCTGCGTCGATTATTGTCCGAAATGTTGTCGACGGAATTGAACAAACCAAAGTTACTTATGGACAATCAAAGCGTAATTCGACTCGTGAAGAATCCGGAATTCTTTAAGAGGCCAAAGCATTAAGTAAAGTAAACTAACTTGTAACTAAAAGTGGGAGTGTTGTAATTCGTTGAACGCACTCATTCAAGTTTGACACATTAGTATGTGTGTGCTAGGATGACTCGACTGATTCACTCAAAATGTCAGAGTCACTTTCATTTTTAACAGCGAACAAATAAACATGATGAATTCAGTTATTTTTCACCATATTGCATCAAACACCGGCATTTGTATTTTTATTTGTTATCTTCCACAGCGGATAAACAGAGAACAGAATAAATTTAACATGACTATTTCTATTACGAAATTTTTATAAATGTCCAAATCACAATTTGTGCTTACCAATATTGGTTTTGAAACCGCCGTACCCAAGGAAGCAATAAAACCTCCCATTGAATCACTTAGTTTGAAAAACTTGATGAAGACCGCAGTCATTAAAAATGTCCCTGTAAAAACACATAATCAGTTTCGAATAATTTTTTTAAATATTTCAACATTACCAACAATATTTAAGGCGGCAACATATGTATTATAATAGCTGAACTGTTCTCCATTCCATTGCAACTTTTTCAATTGGAAATTATAAATATAGTCTCCTTCACCTAATACACATACATATAAATTATTAATTTGCGATTTGCCTTAGAATTGATTACCATCAGCAAATCACTTCTCTAGGCTCACTTACCAATCGCTGGAGCTATGAATAACAGCTGGCAAACGATAAGTAAAATTAGGTAAAGCTGTATTTTATCCGGACGTTTATTTGTGAAAACTTGGATGAACTCATAAACCGATACCGGATTGAAAAAATCCACCAAACACGCTTTTCCGCAAAGTCTATTTTCCGAAGGCGGAGCTGGTTTCTTTTCCTCTAGTTCCAAAGATGTAACTGGTCTTGCATCATTTTCATCTGAATTTTCAGTTTTCTTCTCTTCTTTCTGTCCTTTTTTGACTTCCGGAATGAAAAATATGATGTAAAGTACTCCCAAAAATAAAATGCAAGCGCCGATGATGCACATCTCTTAAAAGGTAAATACATTAAAAATCGATTTGGAAAAGTTTCAATCATAACTAATGCTGCACTACTCACTCACGTAACCCAATTGTATATGAAGAGTGCCGCTGAATGGCGTTCCTACAAGTTGAATTATGCTTGCGCATACAGCAAATATTCCGAACCTTTACATAAAAATTGAAGTAAGAAATTTTCCATGCCCGAATATAAAAGTGTAGTCCTTACCTAAATGCTCGATCATTTTCTTCAGTTATCTCAGCTAGGTAGCTATAGATACCCATTATCATTAAAGTCGATCCACCCAACATCGATGGAACGACTCTTTCGATAATAGCGCCAAATTCCATAGGAATTACATCCATGTAGATTGATGTCAAGAGCAGACCTAAGATTTCATTTGAAATATGTATTTTATAAAACTCTTGAATTGTTGATTGCATACCAATCATTGCAAGCAGCTCGCCAATCATCGGAAAAAGCATGCATGGTTTCCGGACATGATTACGATCACTCCACCCGCCAGCAAATAAGATTACAATCAAAGGGAAAATTGAGGCTACAAAATAACAATACGGTGTCACATTAATACAAAATAGGAATCAATCCAAAGAAATTTAGAGTAATAAATGAACAATGCACTTTGCAATAATTTATTAACTTTATTTAGCAGTTAATTAAAAGCTCGATACGCACAAAAATACAAAGTGAACAATTTAACCAATTATATAGTTAAGGCACTAGTTTACGTATTAATTGTGCCCTCATTTCTTTCAACAATACTTTAAAACATGACGTGGAGTTTTCATCGCGAAAAAAAGTAAATTTTCACGTAAAAGTGCGCACGTAAAAGTGCGCACGCTGAGGAAAAGCTCAAAAAGAATAAAGGGTTTTCCATTAAGAGGTGTTATTTTGAATAGTCCGCTATTTCGGTGGGTGTCACTGTTGAAGATGTTATTTTTCGACATTTGATAAGTACAAACTGCGCCATTAATAATAATGAAATAATACACGCTTCAACAATGTATTAAAATTATTAAAATTCACAATGAAAATCGTGAAAATTTGGCAGAGACGGTTCGTAAAACTCGAACATTTTTGGGCCGTAGTGAAGTAGCTTGTTGGACTGCAATACAGAAATAGGTGGAAAAATTCGAGCTGTTGGGACAACTTAGTGATGTGAAGAATAAAACCCGTGCACGGCACTCAAGAACAGCCGAGAATATTGCTGCTGTAGCCGAAAGTATTGAAGAAAACCCAGGTTTGTCCATTCCTCGTCGGTCTTTGGAATTAGGCATTCCACAAGCGTCATTACACCGTATTTTGCATAAAGATTTGGGTCTTAAGGCTTATAAAGTTCAGTTAACACAAGAATCCAAGCCGGTCGATCATCAACAACGTCGTGTCTTTGCTGATTGGGTCCTTGAAATGTATGAAAATTACCCGGAATTGCATCCAAAAATCATCTTGAGTGATGAGGTCCATTTCCACCTCGGTGACTTCGTCAACAAGCAAAATTGTAGCATCTGGGGCTCGGAAAACCCAAGAGTTATTGTTGAAAAGCCTCTCTATCCTGAACGTGTGACTGTTTGGTGCGGTTTATGGTCCGGCAGAGTCATTGGACCTTACTGTTTCGAAAATGAGGCTGGAGCAAAAGTTACGGTGAATGGATTGTGCTATCGGGAGATGATTAATGATTTTTTATGGCCGAAAATGGATGGTATTGATCTGGACAACGATTGCTTTCAACAAGGCGGCGTTACGTTTCACACAAGCAACGAAACCATTGATCTTTTACGGGAAAAGTTTCCGTACCATGTTATCTATCGAAGAGGTGATCACAATTGGCCACCGAGATCTTGTGATTTACCACCTTGCGACTTCTTCCTTTGGAGCAACGTGAAAGAGAAGGTCTACGCCAACAGCCCAGCGTCGATTCAAGACCTCAAAGATGGAATTCGTGACGATATCGAGGACATAGGGCAGCCACTTTGCGATTTGGTTATGGAAAATTTCATGAAAAGGATATGGTCCTATAAGCGTGGTGGTGGTGATCATTTACCTGATGTTATTTTTTAACTATTACCGGCATACTTTCTTCTTTATAATAAAATCAACATCTGATCACTTATATTAAAAATGGCATTTTTTCTTTTAATATCAAAATAACACCTCTTATTAGAAAACCCTGTAGTAAGCACGAAGAAAATCATCACAAAAGTGTAAAAATCTGATTAAGTAATTTACTCTGCTCTGAAATGTAGGAAAATGACACATTTGTCATCAAAAGTGCAATGAAACATTGAAAACGCATGTCAAATAAAATTATGGATTTCTACGCTCCTCTTAGTGAAAGGTTTCACTCTTTATCATCATACATATTTTGACAGGTGTGAAAATTAAGTAATGAGGCTGATTCATCCTTCCCCTCCTCATTGATATATTTACCATTGCTCTAGCTTATTTAGTTCGCCTGCTGTGTCGTGTTGAGTAGACGTGTGTTGGTGTTGTGTCTGCGATTAATACACCACCTCCTCGTGACTGTTCAATGCTGTGAGGGTCCCTATCATCTCTGTAAATACTCCAATTACTATCAAGGATCTCTTCGTTAATGTGAGAATCGTTCAACCATGTTTCAGACAGGGTGAGGATATTAAAATGGCACGATTTTGCGTCTAAAAAAAGTTTGTTTAACTTAATGAGCATACCGCCACAGTTAAGGTAAAATAACTTAAAATTTTTCTGTTTATTGGGGACGAAAAAATTTATGATGTTGTTTTCTAGCCCTTTGAAATGACGAGATATCATTAAAGCTAACATGGGATGCGTATACTTCAAGATATTTTTTTGCCTGATGTAAGGTAATACCAAGCTCTTCATGGTAGGAGAAATACACAAAACGAAGTTACTCAAGATCAATTGGAAGACCTTCTCTTTGAATCATGATTTTAAGGCTGGTTTTCGTTTTCCCGTCAATGCAAGTTGTATCTGGAGCCTTATGCATATATGACAGGTAAAGCCGAACGGAATCGTAAATTTTATTATCTCTGAGATGAGATAATAGATATCTTTTTTCCAGGTCAGCACCCGAAACCATAGTGGCCTTGACTGTAGGTGGCAACAGCGGGTCTAAAAAAGATTGGTTGGTGTTGGTTGGGGCAAGTGACATGAGTTGTAAAATTGATCCAAACGAAATTGGACATAAGTCTTCTCCGCGCACAAAGTTATTGTAAGTGCCCTGTACAGAAAAATTTAGGCAGGAATCTACTTTCGGTTATTATGCACAAGATGTCTCTGAGTCTAAGACTGTTTCCAGTGGACTATCACTGTCACTATTAGAGTGCAGTTTAGGGTCGACTAACGAAGTGCTGCAGTCATTCAATCGTTTAGAAAGATAAAGTGGGGATTGATATTTGGGATTTATGTTAGCAGTAGAGAGTGAATTGTTAGTAATGATAACGGAATTACATACATCCTTAGAGCTATTTATTTTTCCGCTGTCTTTGGATCCCAGGCTTGCGATTTTATTACTCCATTGCTTAAAAGCTATGCCACTCCAAGGACAAATACCGTTCTTCTTCTTGGAATTCTTGAAAAGCCAGGCATATCGTGTTGGAATGAATACCTTGAATCCACATCTTTGTTGATTGCGGGAGAGTAGCTTCTCAATTTTGCATTCACTGATCGGGTGATGTGGCATATATGCATTCTTTTGAGCGTTTTGTAAAATAATTTTACAAAACCCTACTGAAATCGCGACCTGTTGTAGTGTTTAAAGATGTTCAAATGATCCGCAAAGGACTAGGGCAATGGTCTGCTGCCACAGCGAAGATATTAGTGCTCGCCGGAATCGGCCTTGTCTGAGGATGCGTGAATGCGCTTGCAGACTAGTTTCATGGGGTGGGTTCTTTTTTCCCAGCACAAGGGCCCACTATAAAAAAAAATCCCAGTTGGCAGCACCAGCCAGAAAGGTAAATTTCTCGTATGTAGCGTAAAGTTTCGAAAAAGAATTTGGCTTGTCTACTACAAGACTTCTTACTACAATTTGCATAGCATCACATGGGTATTTATTAACATGAAAAGAATCTGCCGAGACTCGTATTTAGAGACCCTTTGTAGAGGTGCAACTATTTTTCTAATTGAATTGAGTTGCACACGTATGGATCTCATATTGAAAATCGGCGGATAATAAATTGTTATAAACATAAAAATACAGGTTTGGTCCTTCTCATATATGCTGTTTACACATTTCACAGTGGTTACCACAAAACGGTGATAACTTGTCGGCTTAAATAGTTCAAATAGATAATTGCAATAGATTTCCATAAAAATTTAATCAGCACTTGCGTTGCCATTAATATATACATTTTTAATGCTGCTGCTAAAAATATTAAGCTATAAATTTTCGACTTTTTTATTTGTCATCCGATTGGCATAATAACTTATAATTTCAAGTTTCATCGGAATCTATTGAGAAACTTGGCTGCTAGAGGGCTAAAGAAATAAAGAAAAGTTTTAAGTGACCCCCCTGTATGAGGAGGCCCCCCTTAAAAACCTTAAAATTTCGAGAGGCACCACTTTTGACCTACGTAGAAAATTTCCTCATCCTAGCTCATGGGGTTTGCGAGAAAACTTGTTGTGACGCACGAACAAACGGAGGGACGGACAGACAGATGACAATTCGCGATTTCATATTTTTTCAGGATATTGTAAAAATATTTTACAATATGCTAAAAATGTTCTCCTTTATAAATACTTCCAAGTTAAATTATTTAAAACGTTCCCATGAAAAATATCCATTATTTCAGTTGCTACTAAATTGCATTACGCTTACCTTCTGACCATTTTGAATGCATACACTTGATTATGGATTATTTTAAATATTTGTGTACTAGGACCTCATCAATCAATGTGGAAAATCTGATTCAAATCTGAGTTTCACTCTAGACAGGGCAAAAGTATTCAATTTTTAGTGAGAATGGCAGCTAAAAATATTATGTTTTAAATTTTCGACTTTTTTATCTTTCATTCGATTTTAATAATTTTTAGCATAATACAAAAACTTAACACAGAAATCCATAATCTCAAGTTTTATCAAAATCCGTTGGAAAATGTGACTACTAGAGGGCAACAAAACCTGAAAAAATCGCATTGTTAAACCACTGCCATTTTGAAAATTGCACATGCATGATGACCAATGTCAAGTTTAATATACATCGGATCAAAATTGCGACTTTTAGAAGCCGTTAAAGTTTTGGGCTTCAACTGGCTGCCATTTTGTTTTTTGCAACCTGACCTCCAGTTTTTTACATAGTTCTTTAGATGCATAAATATAGTAAACCACCTTATCAAAAATAGAATCACAGAGTTCTGCGAACAAAACAACCTGCTCAACTTCCAGTCTTACGTGGTAAATCAGCCAACATGTGCATATCAACCAACATGTGCATGAATACTGTCCTCAGGCTTACAAAAAAGTCCACCAACATTAATTCAATTATGGCTATCACTTGTGACATAGCTAATGCCTATGAGAGAGTTGATGTCCCCATTCTGCTAAATACCCTCAAGAATCTAAGTATCAGCCACGATTAACTAGACTGGATATACAACTTTCTTTCAAACAGGAAACTATATTTTGGCAAGGACAACATCACGCTCAACAATGGCCCAACCCAAGGAGACGTCTTAAGCCCTTTACTTTTCAATCTTTATACATCCAAACTCCATAATATCTCAGGCAGTTCTACAACTCTAGTACAGTACGCAGATGACTTCTTAGGGTTTTGTACTAAAATACAAAACCCTATTGCAATCACGACCTGTGTCCGTCTGTCCGTCCGTCCGTCCGTCCGTCCGTCTGTATGTCACAGCACTGTTTCTCCGAAACTATAGAGGCTACAGCCATGAAACTTTGCGGAAAGGTCAGAAGGGATGACTTCTTGAAAGTTCAAGGGTGGAAAAATTGTTCAAAGGGGTTTAAGGGTGGTCTCTCCATACAGGGAGGTGACCCCTCAAAAAAAAATTTTCACTATTGGTAGTCGAGTAGGGTGTCATTGGAAAGGTCTAAATGAGATCTTTTCAAAACAAGTCTTAAAATTGCCTTATGAGTACCGAGGGGGGCAGGGGAAGTGGAAATGTACGAACTTTTCGCGTACCCCTCCCCCCTCGCGATTGGACACCTTCCATCCGAAAAATCTGAAAAAAATCACGAATGTAGGCCTTTAAGAGTACAACAACAACAAATACATGAGAAGTCGAAATTCACTCAACTTTGTTAGTAATAGTATCATTTATCAATTTTATGTTTTCTTGAATAAAATCTAAACGGTACCCTTAAAGATTGATCTTTTCTGAAAGTTTCATAAAGATCGAATAGTATTTGACGAAGTTATAGCGATTTGATTTTTCCTGTATTACTGTGGAACAATATGCCCTGTATTACTATGGAAACATATGGCTATGGAGCCATATGCGCTTTTTACCGACTTAGACACTACAGCTGTGCTAGGATTTGCATGAAAATTGCAGGAATGATAGGTATCATGAAGATGAGTACATATAATTGAAACAAGTCGAAGAGGCAGGAGAGAGCTCCTAGCAAAAGGGCTTTGTAACCATTCTAGGATTCGAAAAAATAGGCAATGAATCGATGATTACAGTACAGAGGAGTGGCGCCTGAAAACAAATTTCATGAAAGATAGCCGATATGAGTATCAACTGAAAGTTCTCTGTGAGAGCTTTTCAAAACAGTTCTTAAACTGGCTTCAGTGGGGGCACAGGGGGGGAAATACGTGAAAAATGTGTTTTTTCCCTCGCGAATGGACACCCGTGATCTAAAAAATCTGAAAAAATTATCAAAATTCTTTCAACTTTGTTAATGATAGTATGATCCTTGAATCTCACATTTTCTCCAATAAAATCGTCTTTGACATGTTTCTTGATTTTATTTGTTGCTAGTTACTGCATTGAGTACAAAACCCTTCTGACATGCGCATAGGTCTGTCTACCCAACTTATTCATAATCTGCAAAGGTAAAAGCAAACAAGCAACCTTAGATGCCCTACAAGCAAAATTTGATCTTTTCATTAAAAAATGCAGCCAACTAAAACCCTCCCTTAACGTTAGCAAATCTCAAGCAATAGCCTTTTCTGTTCAAAATAACCTGACCCAAGCAATTAAATATGGTAATAACATTCCCTGCGTCAAAAATTTCATATTCTTAGAGAGACACCTCAACCACCAAAACTATATCAATATCCTTCACAAGGAACAAAAAACAAAAGCAAACAAAGTCATTAATATAGCTTTCAAACTAAGCTCCCCCCGCCATGGGCTGTGGCCGTCTAAAGCTATCAACACGTTCAGATCGATTATTGGACCTAAAATCGAAGCAAATTTGCCTAACTTGAATTGACCTCGGAAATATTATTACAAAGAAACTGACGCGCTAAAAGCCAAAGCACTCAAAAGGTGCCTAGGCATCCCAAATACTATACCAAACATCATTTCGCTAGCCATGGCAAAGGAACTACCAGCCTACCTCAAAGTACAGCAGATTTTTGCCAAGGAAATAGCCAAAAACCTACATGTGGAAGACTTTAAAAACACAAAAGCTTCTTTAACAAAACGTGCTATGGAAACAAACTCCCTCTGGCTCGGAACATTAAATTTCAAGTTGATAACTTCATGAGCAACATAATGGATAACGTACCCAAACTTAGCTATAATAATTTCCTCCTCTCAATGGAAAAAACTCTAAAGTTTTTCCGTAACAACAATTCCAGATTATATTTCACAGATGCATCAAAAAACTTACTAGGCACCGGCTGTGCTGTCCACTGTCTCAATCATAATTCTACAAAGCTTTCCAGTTTCAACGATACCCCTAAAATTATTAATGCAGAGATTAATGCAATGTTTTTAGCTGCCTCAGAACATAGCAACAGCCTTCATAACACGGTAGTTATTTTCTCGGACGGCGAAAATGCATTCAACGAAATAATAAACAACAATAACCACAAACTCATTACCACCAAATTCAGACAAGTCTTCATACAGGCCCCGAACATTACCTTTATTTTATACTGGGTTCCTAAATCCGAAAACTTTCCAGAACATAAAACAGTTGATAAGGCAGCCACAGAAGCCTTCATGACATTAATTAACATCGAAATCAATAGAGAATGGGAAGTGTATTATGGCAATGAAATTAGCAAACTCAAATCCTGTCTGGCAGCAGCAAAGTCCTAAAACAACTAAACAGGGTACTCGCCAACAGAACTTATAATTTAACTAGATTCAAGAAGGCCAAGATTGCGTCCTCCGAAAACTGGAAGTGCTATAACTTCATAGATGCACTCAAACACAGAATTTTCAAGTGTCAGAAATTTGAACCGCTAAGAGGTAAGTACAAAATTTTTAAAAGCAACATTTCCTTTCCAGAAATATTTCAGAAACACAACAATATTTTACTAGATCAACTTAACCGATTTCTGATGGAAGCCGAGACAGAACTATGAAATGCTCGACCAGGAATATCCCAGGTGTTTAAATCCCTTAACCACTATGTCTCTATCTTACACTTAATATAAACCCAAACTTCAACTAACATACCCCAACCAATACTAAAACACTAAACCTATCGGTAATCGAAATCGAGCAGCTGATCAAAGATAAAGAGAAAGCTGACAAAATTAAAAAAGAAAATGAAGAGCTCAAGCTTCGAGTCAAATCATTAGAGGCACTTGTTGGAACGTTAACATTCAACAAAGCCAAAGAAACCAAGAAAGGCCAACAAACAAATTCAAAAACCGAAGATAAGAAAACTAAAAAGCCAAAGGAAGAAGCTGATCAAGAGGATGTCCTCAGCGCAGGCGGCGCAAACGACAGCAGAAATTACTATGCAGCGCTAGCTGAACTTGAAGATGCAATGAGCATTGAAGAAGATCCAGGTAAAACTTCTAAGTTAGATAATGAGTTCATAGAATACCTTAAAATTAAAAATCAGAAGAAAAAACCAAAAAGTTTGTCTGCTGGTCCGTCCGTTAAGATTAATGGAAAAAAAGAAAAAGTCCAACCAATCAATGTATTTGGGAAAACGGGCAAAGATATGGTTCGGCTTTTGGCAGCCGAAAATAAGCTAAAAGATTTTGAGATAAAAAGAGTCAATGCCGATAAATTGACAATAAGGACTAAGTCGTTGGTTGATTCCCAGGCAACAAAAAGTGCATTAAATTCTGGAGATGTTCCGCATTTTACGTACACACCGAAAAGCGAAAGAACCCAAACCTTTTTATTGAAGCGTCTGGACTGCGGAGAGGACATAGTCGATCTCCTTCAGGTGCTCCAAGAAGTTGCACCAGAAATACAATTTATTTCAGTTAAAAACTTCGCAACAAGGAGATCAATTGTGGAGTGCAAAAACTTGCCTCACTACTTAGTCCACATTTCCAGCAAAAGTAGTTCAAGTGCCCTGCAAAAAATACGGTACTTGACCTTCCGCGTGGTGAGGTGGGAACGCCTCCAGAAAAGTGAGGTCAACCAGTGCTACAGGTGTCAAAGATTCGGGCATTCGGCTGCCAATTGCGCCATGAAATATAGGTGTGTTAAATGCAAAGACATTCATGCTTCCGGTGAGTGCAAATTGGCTCAGGCAGAGCCAAAAGAAAAACTATATTGTGTGAATTATGGTGCCTTTGGTCATCCAGCATCATATCGAGGATGCCCCTGGCATCAAGATGCAAAGGTTAAAGTCACTCCAAAACAAAATCAAGCACACCGCAGTGTGATACCTACCGACTTCGTCAATCCCGGGAAGGTAATTTGCACACTAAAATAAATAATGTAAGTGGCAATAATGAGCTACATCTAAAAATTTATCGCAATTAGATTCCTTATCGGAGAGAATCGACAAACAAGATTCGAAAACTAACATTGTTTTTCAGCGTTTAGGGCTTTCTCAAACGCCTCAAAATAACTTGTCATCCAGCCACATTCCCACGGATAGGATTCGTCTCATCTCGATCAACGTCAACTCCATTGCTACTTTACATCTCCTTGAATAGATTGTCAGGCAAAAGCCTAACATTGTGCTTCTCACTGAAACCCACCTCAGTTCATGGCACTCCATGACATTCAAAGATTTTGAATTCGTAAGAAACGATAGGATAATATGTGATGGGGGAGGTGGTACCGGGATATTGGTTCGAAGACCCCTATTGTTTCCAAAATATTGAAAAAGTCGAATTCAAAAGCGTTGAATCTCTTGAAGTGTCCGTTACCAAAATCTCACTGCCAGGTGAGGATAACCTCTTCGTTATCTCTGCCTATGCAACTGGTGGAACTGTTCTCAAGCTCAAGGAGGAGCTCAATTCCTTGTTTGAAATACTCGAATTGAACAGGCTGCACAGTTATTATATTCTTGCTGGTGACCTGAACGCTAAGCATACATCATGGCTAAACGCCATCAATAATTCAAGAGGTGTTTTCCTGAAATCGTGGATAACAGAGAACCAAATTGAATACAAGTGCAATCTATATGGGTCGGAGTTCCCAACATACCCTAGGACAAATTCATATTTGGACCTCTGCATTGCTGACGCAAGACTTCAATTCAGCTTTAATAGTCCTCAACGGAAACTGCAGGTGCTTCCTTACGATAGCGACCATAACGCAATCATCAAAGGGATGATTTCTACCTCATTCCAGTTCAACATGAAAACCATCGGTTGAATTTCAAAAAAACAGACTGGGGAAAGTTTCAAAAAAAGTTTAGTCGGGAGTACCAGAAGCAATGTCCTCCTTCTGATGATGGCAACGCTTGCTCAATGGTTCCTAATAACAGAAATCTAACTGACGATGAAATAGATATCTATTTGTCGAAGTTAGAGAAGCTGACATTGGAAACGATTGAGAAAGTTGTTCCCAAGATTAAACATCGAAACAATATGGAAGGATATGAAACACCAACCATCGCAAGGTTGAAAAGATTGAAAAGCTTCCTTCTCACACGCGTCAACAATATTTATCGACGATTTTTGGACTACAACCATCCCTCGTTGTCTTTGTTGAAATTACACCTGAAGAATGTCCGGAACTTCATCCGTTCATACTTCAGGACTGAGGTCAGTAATCAATGGGCAGAAAAATTGAGGGGTATTAGCCCACAGGACCCAGACGGCTTATTCTCGAAAGTAAATAGCATATTCCGCAAGAAGTCTTGAGTGAAGGTATTGAATCTTGAAGTCACCAGTGATGAGATAAATCTTCTCAATAGGGCTGGTATCTAAATTGAAAGTACGACTCCGGATAGAAATGGAAACAGGAATATTTGTGAAGGGTTGGATAAATTTGCCCTGATTGGAACACATTTTGAATTGGTTCATCTACCAAAACCTATGAGAGGGAACCAAATATTTTCAGAATTCGTTGAAGCAAAAGTTTCCGACTTCAAATCAAGCCTGAACGGCCAATCAATTCTTCATTTCAATGAAACATTAACATTTGACCTCATACCGAGCTTGAATCTTATTGATTATTTTGTCAGCTATGAAGACTTGCGTTTCATATTTCGCAATATAAGCAACAAGAAATCATGTGGTGCTGATGGTATTCCAAATGTAGTTCTCCGACATTTGCCTGAGGTTGCTATTAGGAATTATTGCATATTGTTCAACAACATGTTGAACAATTCATATTTCCCAAATGAGTGGAAAAAGGCTAAGGTATTTCCGATCTTAAAGAAAGGAAAAGAATCTTTATGCCCTAAAAGCTATCGCCCAATCAGGTTGCTGCCTAACATCAGCAAGGTGTTTGAAGAGATACTCAACAGAGCATTAAACGCCCACATTATTTTCCTCAATGTGAGTTGATCCCGAATTGCCAATTTGGTTTTCATGCCAGGCATTCGACCACACATGCAATAACGAAAGTAACCTCACACATCTGTTGGAAACTAAATGATAGACAATGTGTTGGAGCATGTCTCATTGATATGGAGAAAGCCTTCGATACGGTATGGTTAGATGGACTAGTTTTTAAACACCTTCAAGACAAGTTCCCCAGACACCTTGTCACCATGATGTGCAATATATTATACGGAAAATCGTTTGTTGTAACTGATGGAAATCTGACAACAATGCGCAAGTTCAAGGTCTTGAATGGTCTACAGCAGGGAACAGTTACTGCACCTTTGCTCTTCACAATCTTCATTCGTAAGCTATTGAACGGCTTTGATTTTAACCTCTCGCCTACGCAATCATTGGTAGTGTTTGCTGACGAGCTGATCATCTATACGGCAGACCGAAAAGCTACAATAGTTCTGAGCAATCTCCAAAAAATGTTCAATGATGTGTTGCTGTACACTGATAATTGTCGAATGAAAATCAATGCGCAGAAGTGTGAAACAATCTTGTTTCGGACAACGCTGCAGGGGGTCAGTCAAGACTGAAACGTAATTGGAAAGATTTCCACATCATGGCTGGAGAGGATAGTTTAGAACGAGTTCCACATGAATCCTGGGTTCGATACCTCGGTGTTCATCTCGATCAGTATCTCTGAACATGTGAAAATCATGCTCAGTAAGGCACTAAAAGTAGTCATGGCTCTACGAAAACTCTTTCATTCCAGATACATTGATCAAAAGGTCAAAAGTATCTGTTACAAGACCCTGGTACAACCAGAGTGCTAGTACTATGGAAAAATTAAGAGTTTTCAAAAGGAAATGTCTTCGTGCATGTACTGGTTTGTACAGAAAGCCTGAGACGGATTGGAAACATTATGTATGAATAGAAGAATTTATCAAACTGCTGAAGTGACAAGGGTCGATATCTTCATATTTAAACTTCTTCGGAGTCATATCGCAAGATCTGTAACTGTGAATGAAAACCCTTGGATTTCACAGCCGTTCCACCCTACAGACGGGTATATAGCGACTTGCCTCGCTACTAGCTTCGTTCCTCCAGAAGCATTCGTGTATTTGGACATGAATCGATATGTTTTTGATTCTGACGGCGTCCCAATCATATATCACATATACCGACGGGCCACCGATAAGAAGATAAAATATCCTCCGAACTTGAGTTCACGAGACCAACAATTCCAATGGAGATACTCATTTGCTAGATTCGTTGAAGCTGATCGAATTGAGATGGCGCAATCCAGGTATTGGTGGCTGAATGACAATGTCTAAATTATTCGTGTTTATTTCCAGTTTTTGTGGTTTTTTTGTTATTTAGTTTTTTGAGTTTCAGCTTATTATTGCTATATTTAGTGTTGTTGTTTATTTGTGTTAAAAATTAGGTATATGTTTACTATATTACGTTAAAGATAAGATTAAACGCTTAGATTAGGAACATTGTTATAGAATTTTTTTAGTATAAGATAATGTTTTTGATTGCATTTTATTAGAAATAAGTTACAACATATTAGGCGTAGGATCAAAGTTTCACTGTTGTGTTTAAATCATAAATAATTTTAGGATAGCGTTGGTTGGTTTTTTCTCCTTCTTCCAATTGAATTCGAAAAAATATGTAATAATCTTAATTAATTGAATTTGCTATAGTTTTTTTTTGATGAAATGTATTAATGATAACGTATAAATTTAGAGAGCCATTTGGGCCATTAAGTTTTTTGTTGTTATTGTTTGGAATTTGCTTTATATTCTTTTAAAAATTTATAACGGTTAGTATTAAATAAAGCGCTTTTGACTTTGACTTTGACTAAAACACTAAATAAAATTAAATCAGTCGAGCTCTATGCAAGTCAGAGACTAAGTAGCCGAGCAATGGCCCCAAGTTTTCATAAGTCCAAAGGATCAAGACAAAGCATAAAAAGCCCAGTAAAGGCCATAGGACATCGTAAGTCCAAAGGACCAAGGTGGTACTGTAGTAATCGAGCAGGTAAGGTTCAAAAAGCCACCGTGCAAGAGTCCTATGGAAATCAAACCGAATTTGGCAACATCATTCCTTCGATATGCTTCCATCCGATACATGTTTTTGGTTGCTTATTCTATTAGAAAAGACGTGAAAATATGGGACTGGCGAAATAATCGGCTGTTATACAATTTAGAAGGGAAATTAAGAACCAGGTTCATGAAATTCAATCCAAACAATATGCTCATTACTATACAATCCTATGAAAAGTATAGTACAATGAATTGCGAGAGTTTTGAATAAAAATAGAATGATCTGTATCTCTTCCTAACATAATGAAATCGTCTTTCATTCTGTGTAGTTCACTGTTTTGTGTTCCAGTGTTTTAATTGTTTAGAATTAGAAAAAATGACTATTGTTGCCGATTGTAGCCTTACGTCAGAGAACTCTGCAAATAATTTATCAGACGATCAAATTCCGTTTGATGCAATTATTCGCAGTATTATCACTTCGCGAGCTAAGAATGGAGTGACAATAGAGGATATCCGTAGTGATTGTTACGAACATACCGGTGGAAAATTCCCTTACATCGAAGACGTATGCGACACGTCGCTGAAAATTCTCGGCGTTGCAGGCTACAAAAACCAAAATGGCACATTTATATTTAACATGTTTTACACCAACCCTAAATCCCAGCATATCCTCAATATGGTACGAAATCAAAAACCTAGTCAAAAGGGAGAACACCAAAAAAAAAACATGATTTCATATTCCAACAAGTTGGGTAGACAGACCTATGCTCATGTCAGAAGGGTTTTGTACTCAACTTACAAAATGCAGTAACCAGCAACGAATAAAATCAAGAAACATGTCAAAGACGATTTAATTGGAGAAAATGTGAAATTCGAGGATCATACTATTATTAACAAAGTTGAAAGAATTGTGGATCCTGAGGTATTTGTTTTAGTTATACCCATAAATATCTCCCTTGATAATTTTTCCAGATTTTTTAGAAACACATTTTTCATGTATTTCCACCTGTGCCCACACTGAAGCAAAAACTGTCAGTTTGAGAACTGCTTTGAAAAGCTCTCATAGAGAACTTTCAGTTGATATTCATATCGGCTACCTTTCATGAAATTTTTTTCAGGGGCCACTCCTCTGTACTGTAATCATCGATTCATGGCCTATTTTTTCGAATCCTAGAATGGTTACAAAGCCCTTTTGCTAGGAGCTCTCTCCTGCCTCTTCGACTTGTTTCAATTGTATGTACTCATTTACATGATACCTATCATTCCTGAAATTTTCATGCAAATCCTAGCAAAGCTGTAGTGTCTAAATCGATAAAAAGCGCATATGGCTAATACAGGGCATATTGTTCCGTAGTAATACGGGAAAATTCAAATCGCTTTAACTTCGTTAAATACTATTCGATCTTTATGAAACTTTCAGAAAAAATCAACCTTATAAATAATCATCTGTCTGCTAAATTTTATTGAATTTAAGGGTACGGTTTAGATTTTATTCAAGAAAACTTAAAATCAATAAATCATACTATTACTAACAAAGTTGAGTGAGTTTTGACTTCTCATGTATTTGTTGTTGTTGTACTCATTAAGGCCTGCATTCATGATTTTTTTCAGATTTTTCGGATGGAAGGTTTCCAATCGCGAGGGGGGGGGGGTAAGCGAAACCAACATACATTTCCCCTTCCCCTGCCCCCCTCGGTACCGATAAGGCAATTTTAAGACCTGTTTTGAAAAGATCTCATTGAAGCCTTTCCAATGACACCCTACTCGACTACCAATGGTGAAAAATTTTTTTTGAGGGGTCACCTCCCTATGCGGGGACACCCCCTTAAACCCCTTTGAAAAATTTTTCCACCCTTGAACTTTCAAGAGGTCACCACTTCTGACCTTTCCACAAAGTTTCATGTCTGTAGCCTCTATACTTTCGGAGAAAAAGTGCTGTGACATACAGACGGACGGACGGACGGACGGACGGACAGACGGACAGACGGACACAGGTCGTGATTGCAAAAGGGTTTTGTATTTTAGTACAAAACCCTAAAAATGATATGTGTTTCTTCAAAGATAATTATCATTTTTGAATAAAACAATAAAAAAAGAGAGAAACAGATTATTACTGCAATTAATGGAGAAAAGAGGAAAGAGAAATAATAAATGCATTAGAAACAACATTTTATCTCATAGCAAAACAAACTGCACTCAGCATTCATTCAATACGTACGAACATTTACCCTCACATAAATACAGTAATCAAGCAACACAAAATCCCATTCAAATGGTAGAGCTTCGAAACGCATCGGAACACCGCATTCGCAAATGGACGTAAATTCGTTTAGCCATCAGCAGCGACAACGTCATCACCATCGTCGCTACCAGGAAGACATGCTTCACCAGCTCCACGAATTACATCGTCACAGCATCGAATCAATGTCCAACAATTACCAAATCGAATAGTAACCAGCCCCGGTCATTCGTACAGCACAATAATTCCAACGCAAAGCTCTAAATTTAATACACCTCACTCGCATCACGATAGGATGAGGGTACAAGTTGGACAGCAACAACTCCGCTATCAATCGCAAATGAATATAGACGGGCAATAACAACAATCGTCGGATGTGATTCAAATCCATGGAATGCAATTTGCAAACAACGAGTGATTGCTGATTGCTAGGTCGTAGGCATATTTAAATGCTTCTGTGAGTGGATTTTTCCTCGAAGAAGTGTTTTAGAATGGGTACTGGAGATTCGGGTCTGTTGGCGGGACGGAAAAGGGTGAATTGCCGCCGCGCGGTTGAATAGCTCGGTTGGGAGTGGAGGAGCCGGTAACAGGGTTCGTTGCGGGAACGACTGTGTGTGTGCTGGAATCGTCGAAAAATTGATTGGAAGATTGAAAAAAAAGAAGGGTTTTTTAGGGAGTCTGTGATTCACGGCCACCGGGACCACGTCGGGGGTTGAGATCGAATCCATTTGTTGAAAAGTGTTGTAAAAATTATAAAACAAATCTTGCGGTGTACATTTGTGTTTGAGAAAATGCGTGCTAATTTCTCCATTATCAAATTATAGTGCTTCGGCCAATGAACAAAGTTAATTCATTTGCACGCGATATTGCCATCGTTGAACTTCTCCGTGGCTTACGTTCTCGTCACCTCGATAAGAATCGTGGGATTCATCTGCATTCTTGCCGTATATCACTTTTAAGCACTGCCGGGGTTTGAAAAGTGGCGTGTGCGTTTTCGCGACGAAGAAAAAAAAACCGTATTGCATTGTGTTACTCCAAAACTCGGATTTATGCTGGACGGAATGCGGAAATCGTGGCTTTAAGAAGTTTTGGGCAAAAATTTTAACAGTAAATTTTAGGAAATGAAAGCAACTTTAGTCGACCTAGTGTGTCCGTGTTAGTTACAGCCAACTGCAAGGTGCAGCCTGGATGGAATAGTTCATAAACTGTAATGATGGAAAATTTGAGAACAAGGTTCAACATTGATACGCTTCATACTAAATTCGTTGCCCCAATATAAAGTGAATAGAGAATTAACAATCGAACTTAGGGTGAAAAATTCTATTTCTGATGGAAAATCGCCGGACAACTTATCGGTGGTTGACAATTCGATTGAATAATATCGGGAACACAACTCATTCTCATTGCACATGAACTATCAATTGTTTAAAGGATTATCAGGCGATTTCGAATAAAAGCATTTATGAGCTTCTGTTTATAATTTTTGATTAAAGCTCTCAAATAGCTCATGAGTAGTATTCGGGAGGCCGAATAAGATCGCATTACTGTCAAGATTTATAATATGAAACGTGAATTTGTTGTCGTAATCATACGTAAACGTGTCGGAGAAAATTAGTTGACCCGGAAAAATCGCGAAATTGTTACTATAAATAAAAAAAAAACAAAATAATAATAATACAAAATTTGCAGGATTTACCCGCCCCGAACACTCGTAGGAGGAGGTATGGGGTAAGTACCCTTTCTTTTGTTCAAAAAAAAATTCGTTTTTGCATGTTCTTATTATATTTTGTAAATTGAAAGATTTTCCGCTATACATTTGATGCTGTGACCCTTAAACGAAGTTCGTTTTTACTCTCGTCTTTATTCGAAGATCGTGTAAATCAACGCGGATATATCAATATATTATTTAAATATTTTCTCCATCACGTGATAAACCAAAACAGTCAAAGTATGTTGATAGAATCCTGTTGACTATATTATACACAAGTAGTATAATTAGATTAAAAATCCGTAAAATAATAAAAATGTCAAGATTTTGAACTTACAAGAGTCTGAATGAGCGAGTATTTTTATTCAAATTAATGTGTAACGTACTCAAATCTATCACTTTGTTAGTGACGTCATTTTGTATTTGAGAGAAGAATAAAAAGAACGAAAATGTCGAATTAAAATATAACCTTCGGTCTTTTCATTTCTTGGAACTCTGACCGGGTATAGGACCCGGTACGGTGGCAGGTTTCCACCTCAAAACATGAGCCAGCCACCGGGTACTCTTTAATCCTTCTTCTGTTTCAGGTGACATCGCGGGTTGAGTGGCCCAAGCAGAATGCCTCTTTATGACATAGAGTTATGCAATCGAATTGCACAATTCTATGGCATAAATTGGTCACCGGGGTACTCCTCTTCTGATGGGAAAGCTTATACAAGTCAAGTTGTATGAGTTTTCCACTCAGAAGAGGAATACCTGGCCACTGCAACAAAATATGGATTTAAATCCGGTTGGGTGGGTGCGAAGGGTCTCCATCACCACCCGGTTGCCCTTCTCTCATTTGTGGGTTATGAGCTTCGTCGGGTAACGACGAAGTTACCCTAAGTCCGCCCCTTTTTACATGTTCCACTTGTTCTCGGAACAAGTCCTTTTTCTCTCGGTGTAGTTACCTACACTTTTTGCGACTTCGGTCGCCTCGTTTTAGTTTGACCAGGAGAAATTCGTGAGTGTGAAATTTTTTTGTAGTGGGTCCTTGTGCTGGGGTAAAGGAACCCGCCCCACGACACCGCAATGCTAGCCTGCCAGCACATTCACGCGTCCCCAGACGAGGGCATTCTCGGCAGATATCTCCATCTTCTTCTGCCGAGGCAGCAGTCCTTTACGGACATTTGAAAACTTCTAAATTCACTACAGTACCACGATGGCGTGTGCGCTCAATCCATAGCAATGTTATATCTAATCTATGATTAGGCTGAGGAAAAAAAAAGGATGCAATAGTTCTTAGACCCATGCTCATGCTCTGTCACATAAATTATTTGTATACGAATACCTATTGAATGTACACCACTGACCTTGAGGTCGGTGATATACATGGTGATTGAATAGGAGCCCGTGCTTTGAAGGCAGAACAATTATGATAAATTTTTTATTTCCGCCCTACCTGTACCCAATGCTGCTCAACCTCAAATTCGACTCTAGCTACAGCCCTGATTATCTTTATATTGTTAGCAAATTATCAATGAATAAAACTTATTTGTTTGAATGAATTATTTCACACAATACGAAGTTCAAATAAATTCGGTGAGAGAACAAAGTTCAATCAACTTTTTGAATATATAGTAAAAATAAGAATCTAGAAAATATTTACTTGCAGTTTAACAATTGAAGTTCTCAGGGAATTGTTTGGATGCAAATAAAGTAATAATTAAAGACTAATTTATGGGCACGAATACACAGTAACCATTCTACCATACAAACTTATTAACTTGAAATAAAAAGAAACGTGTTTTTTATAAGCATTATGTAATTATTAATGACCAGTAGCCACTGTACAGTCAAACTTGACTTTCCAAGGAATTTAAGTTATAAAACAAAATAATTCGCATAATTAAAAGCAAACACCAGATCAAACTTTTAAGGCGAGAATCCATTTACACATATGCATACACTAATGACTATGCATAAATCAGCAAACGTTAAGCCATTTGATAAAATAGAGGATGGTAACCTAAAGGCAATTTTTGTTAATAAGAGATAAATATGCATATTAACTCCGACACGATGCAATCTGCGATCTATTCAATCATAAATGATAACGAAACTTGTATATTTAAAAAATGAAGACGATTAGTGCGTAGTAATAATAATACGTTTCATAACCTGTTGGGGAATATTGACATTAGGATGACCTTAACATTCCTTCTTTAACATTTACTAGTAAATTATACTTCTAATAAAATTTTAAAATTTCTACGAGCTTCCAAATCTTTCAACCAGTTTAGAATTTAATTTTGCAGGATTTCCAGCGATTTATGTGCTATAAATTTAGAAAACCCTTTTTTAATCAATCATCCAAATTCATGATTCATACATACTCAAATTGGCAGGAAACAGTCAATTGACTAGCTTTAATATTAAACCATATTTTTAAAAATACATGCTATACAGGTAAAACTTACACATTGGGCCTCTGATGGCATTGATGTAGGTAACTTGTTTCTGTGTTTCAATCTCTGCTTTGCACACAGTATAGTTAAGATCTGCTTCTGGCCCTACCTTACTAATTTCCATTGTTGGTTTCGTGTCGTTATAATCTATAATTTCTAGTGTATTATTAAAATCTACCGACGTAGCATTATAATCGATTGCCATCAAACTCGTGTTATTTATCATATCAATAGTTCCGTCTTCGTCCAAATTCAAGCTTTCGCAATCAATCCCATATAATTCTTTATCCAACATGCTCACACAAACATGAGCATCATATCCTAAATTTACACGGCATGCCTGTAATTGATATTAATTGAATATTTAATATTTTGTGAGCAATTTATTAAATTGACAATAATGCGGAAAACACACCTTTTCAAAGGCTAAATTTTGTACGGTGACTTGTAATAAAACTGCCGGCAGCAACCAACATAGCAGCAAAGGTTCTACAATTAGAAGCTTTCGATAATCCCAAACTTTTCGCAGAAGTCCAAAGATGGATGTTTTTTCTTCTGGTTTTGCCATATTTTAATGTTTTTCGTTGTGTTCTTAGTTGCTGTTTTAATCGAACGCTAATTTTACTTAATTTGTATTTGTCCGTGGAATGTAATTTGCGTGGTGTGCGGATAATATCCAAAAATATTGTCACGATTCAAACAAGTTCCGGTTGTTTAATAAGATTTTTTGCCATTTTAAGCTGTGCTTTATTCACACCTGTGAGGAAAAAAGATAAGAATTGGAATGAAAAAACTTAGCTGTAGTACAAAGCTTCAACTAGTTGCACATAAACTCTATTAAATAAAGTGTGAAATATAAGAGCATAAAATATGAAATTGAGATCAAAGTTGGATATGTACTAAATTATTTATTGTATCATAGACCGTATAAACGAGAATTACGTAACGGATAACAAATTCAGAAAGAAAAAACCACCAAAGATAAGTTTCCCGTATGCAATTTAATTTCAATGGGAATAGTCACTACTTTGAAAGTCAAACACTGCTAAAGAAAAAAAATTATGTTGTATAAAATATATTCAACACGTTGCTCGCCATTAAAATAACTTCAGGAAGGAATGCTTGATTTTGATTTTTTTACAAGGTACAGTGACTCCCAAAAAGACCCGCACAAGTAAGAAATGTTCCTTCTTTTTCAATTTATGCTTCAATCCATGACACAAAAAGAAAATGGAAATATAATTAACTGAACAAAACATCAGCTCGATAAATTTACTCAAAAAAATAGAAAATGTACCGCAAAATGAGAAGTAAAACGAAGGATTAAAAAAGAAGGACAAAAATATGACGCCCCAAAAAGATCCGCACAACAAGGAAACTTGGGCAACATGTGCATTTTTTTGTAAAAAGAACACATTTGAGTGACCTCTTTATAGCATATCGCCTTCAGTGGTAAAGTTGTAATAGATCTGGGCAGATCATATCTAATATTGATCAAAAACCGCGTGTTGTTCGTAGCTTAAAAAAAACGTTGTACTTTTTAAATTAAAATGGGCAAATACACGTCTCCAGAGAAGATCCAGTTGGTGGTTTCTAACCATATGAAAGGTAAAAATGTGACAGAAATATATTTGAGCCTCAACATGAAACGTAGAACTGTTTACGACATTCGCCGGAGGTATAAAGAGGAATGCAGAATAGACTTGAAGCATAGTCCTGGTCACTCAACGGTTCTAACGACGCTTGAACAACGCTCTATCGTCCGGAAAATAAAAAAAAAATCCAAAACTGAGTGCTCCGAAAGTTGTGAGTGAAGTGTTCGCAGAATTTAAGAAAAAAGTAGGATGTGCAACAGTTCGACGAGTTTCGAGAAATGCTCAATACAATGGACGTGTTGCACGGAAGAAACCATTCATCAGCGAAGTGAATAGAAACAAGTTGGGTAAACAGACCTACGCTCATGTCAGAAGGGTTTTGTATTCAATTTACAAAATGCAGTCACCAGATCGAATCAAATCAAGAAACATATCAAAGACGATTTTATTGGAGAATATTTGAAATACGAAGATCATACTATTTTTAACAAAGCTGAACGAATTTCGACTTCTGAGGTTTTTGTTATTGTTATACTCATAAACATCTCCCTTGATAATTATTTCAGATGTCCATCCGCGACGGAGGAAACACATTTTTCATGTATTTCCCCCCTGTACCCCCATTGAAGCAAAAATTGACAGTTTAACAACTGTTTTGAAAAGCTCCCACGAAGACTTTCATTTCATACTCATATCGGCTACGTTTGATGAATTTTTTTTTCAGGGGCCACTCTCCTGTACTGAAATCATCGATTCATGGCCAATTTTTTCGAATCCTAGAATGGTTACAAAACCCTTTTGCTAGGAGTTCTCTCCCACCTGCTTGACTTGTTTCACTTATGAGTATTAATTATAGGTACTCATCTTCAGTCATTCATCCAATTGAATCAAGTTGTTGTATTATAAGCCGGACGGCTATCCTATATTGAAAAGAACTGTATTCAGTAATATTCACCTAGTGATTGTATAGCGTCTAGGTAACGCATATAGGTTAGGCGATTGGGCCTGAGTATGACTTTTTCTTAGTTTGAGAAGAAAGGAGAACACTCCGGATTAACGTCTCAAGAAGAAGTGGTTTATTTCCAAATTGACTTATCCTATTTATACAAATTTCTCAAAGTCTTACTTACAAATACATATTCGATTTTTTAGCATACTTCAAACATATTTTGTTTACTCTAGCAAAAATATTTTCACATACAATTTCTTATTCTAAATATTCTATATCAAAAATCTATGCAAAAAAAAAATCCACATTCTCAATACAAATTCTATGCGTTGCATTTCCCGTAATGAATGCATTATTCCCAAAAAAAAACATTAACTCTAAATGCATTCATTTTCTATACGTTAATTTCCTATAAGAAAAAAAAAAGGAAACAAGACATTGCATTCATATGAGAAGTTCCGCATATGAGCAATGTCAAGTACATAGACGAAAGAGTTCAAGGTAATTTGTTATTGTTTATCATGTGGCGCATGCCTTTACACTTTCACGTAATATGATACACGATTGTCTTCGCCCGTTGTATGTTTATGTGTTGTACATATGAAACCATGTGTGTGCGGAATTGTCTGTACGTAAGAACATGGGTTCATATGGGTTTAACGGCGAAGATGCACATTAGTTGGGAATTGTTTTGAATTTTATGTTTAAAGTGTGAAATGCAAGAAAATCATTGTGATTATGTTTTCTATGCTTTTTTGTATTTATAAATGCATTTAGGTTTAAAGTGGGAAATGCGAGTAAATCATTGTGGTAATGTATTCAATATGTTTTTGTATTTATAAATGCATTACAAAGTGTTCAAAGCATGCACCTTAAACGTTGAAGTTGGGAAAAAATAACTCAAAATTATTCAATTTTCGCATTTAAAACAGCCACTATTTTGTTTTACGATTACTGATACCACTAGCTGAACCGATTCTCAAAGATATACATGACACCTATCATTTCTGAAATTTTCATGCAAATCCTAGCAAAACTGTAGTGTCTGAGTCGGTAAAAAGCGCATGTTGTTCCATAGCCATATGTTGCCATAGTAATAAATGCAGTGCATATTGTTCCATAGTAATACAGGAAAATTCAAACCGCTATAACATCGCTAAATATGATTCAATCTTTATGAAACTTTCAGGATAGATCAATCTTATTAATAGACACATTGAATTTAAGGGTAGCGTTAAGATTTTATTCAAGAAAACATAAAATCGATAAATCATACTATTACTAACAAAGTTGAGTGAATTGCAACTTCTAACGTACTTGTTGTTGATGGGCTCACCAAGGCCTACATTTCTGATTTCAGATTTTTCGGATCACAGGTGTCCAATCGCGAGGGGGGGGGGGACACAAATTTTTCGTGTATTTCCCCTCGCTGTGCGCCCTTCGAAGCAAATTTTGCCAAACTAAGACCTGTTTTGAAAAGTTCTCATCAAGACCTTTCATTCGATACCCATATCAGCTACCTTCAATGAAATTTTTTTTCGGGGGGTCACTCTCCCATATGGGGAGACCCCCCTTAAATACCTTATAAAATTTTTTTGTAGTTGAACTTTGAAGGGATCACCACTTTACATCTATGCACAAAATTTGATGTTTCTAGCTTAAGTAGTTTCCGAGAAAAACTGCTGTGACACACGGACGGACGGACGGACGGACGGACAGACGGACAGACGAACAGACGGACAGACTGGTCGCGAAACTAGTAGGGTTTTGTAAAATTATTTTACAAAACCCTAAAAAGCGTTTAAATTTCGCTTAAGAATTTATTTTAAAGGAAGTCAATTATTGGGAGGATGTGATTTTTGCCGATGAAAGCAAATTCAATGTTTTTGGCTCGGATGGACGTGGCGCAAGCCCAATGAAGAATTGAGTCCAATTAACCTCAGGCCTGCAGTGAAACACGGAGGTGGCAGTTTGATGGTTTGGGGATGCGTATCTACTCGTGGTGTTGGCGAATTAGTATTTATAGATGGTATCATGGATTCCCGTCGATATTTAGACATTTTGAAGGAACATTTGCGAAAGAGCGCTGCTAAAATGGGCATTTTGGATTCATTCAAATATTACGAAGACAATGATCCCAAACATAAGGCACACATTGTTCAATAATGGCAGCTGTATATTTGTCCAAAAGTGGGTCATCCTCCTCCTCAGTCACCGGATTGTAGTCCCATTGAAAATCTCTGGGATGAATTGGACCGTAGAGTTCATAGCACGCCAATTTGTTCGAAAACGGAGCTCGAGAAAAGGCTTCGCGAAGAATGGGTGAAAATGGATGTGGAATACCTGCGGAAAATCATCTCCAGTATGCCAAATCGATTAAAATGTGTCATTGAACAAAACGGACATGCAACAAAATACTAGCTTACTTAAATTTTTGTTTATTTTTACAATTTAGCTCGTGTGCGGATCTTTTTGAGGGATGATATTTTCTGTTTTTTCATGGAATTTCCTTTTTTTTGGTATATTTAAAGTGAGAAAATATTTTATTTGTGTGTTATGTAAGACTGTTATGTTCTGCTCATAATAAAATGTTTAAAAAAATTTTCCCGTTTTTAATTGCCTTATAAAATGAGAAAGGAGGAAAATTTCTTACTTGTGCGGATTTTTTTGGGAGTCACTGTAAATGTCTCAGATTATCATCAACCAAATGTCATTCAAATTAGAGTTGTGTTGTAATTAAAACGGGACGTTCAATATAAAGGAGCAAACGGGAAGATAATATTGTAGTCACCTAGTAATTGTATAGCGTCTAGGCACACATATAGGTAAAGCGGACAACGCCAAATTAATTTTAGAATATTTTAAGTAAAAGGCTGAAGCGAACTTGCCGGTTTGAAGCCTGGCCAAAAATATATTTTTTCCATATCAATCTTAACCCTTTACGGCACAAGAACGTGTTTTCGTTTTTTGTAATTGAAAATATGTTAACATGAACTATATAATAACGGTAAAAATAGTAAAAAAAATTATATGTAAGTAAAGGTATTTGCTTTTGAAAAAAAAACATTGAATTGCAGATTTGCATCATGGTGTAAAAACATCTTAATATTCACGAAGTGTGGAAAGGACGGAAAGTTATTATTTTTACTAAAACATAAGGCTACGCCACACTTTTCCCATTCCGTTTGGGCTGCTCCAGTACATCCTGGATATTTGCACCGAATCCTTTTTTCAGGACAAGCAGGCCAGTGCCCTAACTGATCAAATCTGATATCTTTTAGCGGGATATGCTGACAAGGCCCTTTTTAGGGTTTTGTAAAATAATTTTACAAAACCCTACTAGTTTCGCGACCAGTCTGTCCGTCTGTCCGTCTGTCCGTCCGTCCGTCCGTCCGTCCGTCCGTGTGTCACAGCAGTTTTTCTCGGAAACTACTTAAGCTAGAAACATCAAATTTTGTGGGTAGGTGTAAAGTGGTGATCTCTTCAAAGTTCAATTACAAAAAAATTTCGTAAGGTATTTAAGGGGGGTCTCCCCATATAGGAGAGTGACCCCCCGAAAAAAAAATTTCATTGAAGGTAGCCGATATGGGTATCAAATGAAAGGTCTTGATGAGAACTTTTCAAAACAGGTCTTAGTTTGGCAAAATTTTTTTCGAGGGGCACACAGGCAGGGGAAATACACGAAAAATTTGTGTCCCCCCCCCCCCCCCCTCGCGATTGGACACCTGTGATCCGAAAAATCTGAAAAAAATCAGGAATATAGGCCTTGGTGAGTACAACAACAACAAATACGTGAGAAGTCGCAGTAATAGTATGATTTATCGATTTTATGTTTTCTTGAATAAAATCTTAACGGTACCCTTAAATTCAATGAAATTCAGTAGGTGGATGTCTATTTATAAGATTGATCTATTCTGAAAGTTTAATAAAGATTGAATCATATTTAGCGATGTTATAGCGGTTTGAATTTTCCTGTATTACTATGGAACAATATACGCTGCATTTATTACTATGGCAACATATGGCTATGGAACAACATGCGCTTTTGACCGACTCAGACACTACAGTTTTGCTAGGATTTGCATGAAAATTTCAAGAATAATAGGTGTCATGTATATCTTTGAGAATCGGCTCAGCTAGTGGTATCAGTAGTTGTAAAACAAAATAGTGGCTGTTTTAAATGAGTTATTCTTTCCCAACTTCAACGTTTAAGGTGCATGCTTTGAACACTTGATTCATTTTAATGATATAGCGGTTTGAATTTTCCTGTATTACTATGGAACAATATGCGCTGCATTTATTACTATGGCAACATATGGCTATGGAACAACATGCGCTTTTGACCGACTCAGACACTACAGTTTTGCTAGGATTTGCATGAAAATTTCAGGAATAATAAGTGTCATGTATATCTTTGAGAATCGGCTCAGCTAGTGGTATCAGTAGTTGTAAAACAAAATAGTGGCTGTTTTAAATGAGTTATTTTTTCCCAACTTCAACGTTTAAGGTGCATGCTTTGAACACTTGATTCATTTTAATGAATGACTGAAGATGAGTACCTACAATTAATGCTCATAAGTGAAACAAGTCAAGGAGGTGGGAGAGAGCTCCGAGCAAAAGGGCTTTGTAACCATTCTAGGATTCGAAAAAATTGGCCATTAATCGATGATAACAGTACAGGAGAGTGGCCCCTGAAAAAAAAATTCATCAAACTTAGCCGATATGAGTATGAAATAAAAGTTTTCATGGGAGCTTTTCAAAACAGTTGTTAAACTGTCAGTTTTTGCTTCAGTGGGGGCACAGGGGGGAAATACATGAAAAATGTGTTTCCTCCATCGCGGATGGACATCTGAAATAATTATCAAGGGAGATATTTATGAGTATAACGATAATAAAAACCTCAGAAGTCGAAATTCGTTCAACTTTGTTAATAATAGTATGATCTTCGTATTTCATATTTTCTCCAATAAAATCGTCTTTGACATGTTTCTTGATTTGATTCGATCTGGTGACTGCATTTTGTAAATTGAATACAAAACCCTTCTGACATGAGCGTAGGTCTGTTTACCCAACTTGTTTCTTTTTGTCCTGGATGAGTTCTTTTACATCGCTAGTGCGCTTCAGTCGGTCCGTACTTTTATATTTGGCTAAAATTTCAGCAGCTTCTAGTCGGAAATCAGCAGGATTTAGCACATTGACATTATTTTCCGTGTCAGCATGAATTTTTCTTTTCAATAGCCAAGAATTAGTCATGGCCATGTCCAGAAAACGGTAAAAGAGCCTTATAAAACAACGTTCGCCCTGAAGTCTAATTTTATAATGATCCATTACGGAGTCCATGAGGTCTACACCACCCATGTGCCAATTATATTCTGCCACAATATAGGGCCGTTCAACATTGATTTATCTCTTTTGCGACCTGTCGAATCTACTTACGCCAGCAAAGTTGGATGCTAAATGCACAATTTTAATATTTCTCCAGGCCACTACCGATATGTCAATACCGTTATAACTTGCAACCTGTTTAGCTGATGTGCCTCTAGGCTGTTTTTCTTCTGGGAATTTACAGTTCGAGATACGGTTTCTCCGAACGGTGCCCAAAGCTAATATACCACGGTGCGACAAGAATTCAATCAAGGGTGGCGATGTATAGTAATTGTCAATGAACAGTCTATAGTTATGGTTGCAAGGAATCTCTCTGGCAAGTCTGACCATTACATTAGATGAAGTTCCTAATTGAGGCTCGTCATCTGCGCATATATTCTCTTAGCCACTGTAAACTTCAAATTTGTAGCTATATACACTTGCACCACCAATCACGAACAGTTTGAAGCCCCACTTGTAGTGTTTGTCTGGCAAATTTTGCTTTAGAGCACTTCGTACTTTGGTTGAACACATTTGTTCATCAACAGACAAATGTTGTTTTAGAGGCACTTTTCTAAAGTTATGATTCAACTTTTCAGTTATTGGTCTGATTTTATAAAGTCGATCAGAATTTGGCGGATTATACGGTAACATTTTAGAGTTACCATTCAAGTGTAGTACTTATCTCAGAAACTTGAACCATTTTAGCGTCATTATCTCGCGTATGTTGGCATAGCCATATTTCTGTGACCAGTACATTCGAACATTGGGCAGGGCAATAATGGACACGAAGTAAATAATTTCAATACCGTCTTATTTCCTGGCTTGTGGCAGTTATAGGTTTACTGGCATCTTTTTGCACACTGTACAAATTCGCTTCGTCTCTTATGAAATCCACAATGTCGTCAGTACTCGTAAATAAGTAAGATATAACTTGATAAGGCGTCTAAGTTTTTAGTTTTCCATATGATATTTGTTTTGGGATCACATGTGCTTCGTGAAGTTACGTTGACTTTGGAGCTGGTACTGGGTACTGAAACAGCAGGCGGTATCTCACATGGTTGAATTGTAATGCTTGTACTGGTCTCAGAGCTCCGTAGCAAGATGTCATCTTCCTGATCTTCTAGGAACGGTATTTCGGGTTCCTCATCCGAGTCTTGGCGTAAATTTTGATTTTCCATTTTTTTGTCGTTGTCTGAAAAGTTTAAGACATCCTCAATATCTTGCCATTGGTTAGAATGTTTTCCAATTCGACAGTTGACAAAGGCCTACAGCCTAAACGTGGAAACCTCAAACTCATATTGGGCACGAAAAAAGAGTGCAGTGTTGTATTACTGCATCAAAACGAAATTCGAGACTATCTCTCTAAAAACAATCGAAAACATTTGATTTGCATGTTCTTAGCAAAAACCAATAACTAATTGTTACTCTGCAGCAATCTCACATCCAAATTTTCAATATAACCACTCAATAAAAACAACGAAAATTACGCGCGAACAACACAAACCGGTTCTAAGGAATCCGTCACTTGTAGTGGCCAAAAATTACAAAAAACGTCGTCTAGTGCAAACGTCGGGTAACTAATTCAATAGAATGCTTTGCTGCGGATATGCAGTGCTGCGTTGGAAGGTATTTTATTCGTTGCTTTGATCGATTTTGCTAGTTCGAATAGTATGATGCAGATCTGCTACTCAGTACCGCAAAGGGTTAACTTATTTATAAAATTTTCCTAAATCGAAGTCTCACTTATGCATGCTATATCTTAATAATATTTTTGATTACTCAAATAAGCCAATTCACTCCTATTCGAAAAAAAATTTGACTTAAATACTACTCCCAATTGCGATTCCATACACTTAATTTACACACAAAATCGGATTCATATAAAAGAGGCATTGACTAAGCATAGGAAAAATGCATTGCTATGGTCTGGTTCTCTCAAATACTTGTTAACTTCACACGTTCTAATTGCTATACAAAATTTTATTAACAAAATAAAATCCCCGTTGGCAGCACCAGCCGGATAGGTGAATTTTTCGTATGTAGCGTAAGATTTCGGAAAAGAATTTGGCTTGTGTACTACTAAACTTCTTACTGCAGTTTTCGTAACACTCCATGGGTATTTATTGACATGAAAAGAATCTGCCGACGTTTGTATTTAAAGACCCTTTATAGAGGCGCAAATATTTTGCTCCTTCAATTGAGTTGCTCATTTATGAATCACATATTGAAATCGGCGGATAATAAATTGTTATAAGCATATAAATACAGATTTTGTCCTTCTCACATTTGCTGTTTATACATTTCACAGTGGTTACCACACAAACGTGATAACTTGTCGGCTTAAATAGCTCAAATAGATAATTTCAAAAGATTTCCATAAAAGTTTAAACAGCACTTGTGTTGCTATTAATATAAATATTTTCAATTCTTTTCTGAACCATCAGGGGCCACCATTTTGAATTTTCATTTAAAATGGTTGCTAAAAATATTAAGCCTTTTTGATTTCTCATCCGATTTCCATTATTTTTTGCAGGTTAAATTAACTTGCTTTAATAACTTATAATTTCAAATTTCATTCGAATCTGTTGAAAAACTTGGCTGCTTGAGGGCAACAGAAATAAAAAAAAATTTAAGTCACTCCCCTGTATGGGAAGACCCCCCTTAAACACTTTAAAATATTTGCTTGCGCCGCAAATTTCGAGAGGCACCACTTTTGACCTACGTAGAAAACTTCCTCATTCTAGCTCATGTGGTTTGCAAGGAAATTTACTGTGACACACGAACAAACGAAATGATGGACGGACAGACAGACAAGTCACAATTTCATAATTTTTTAGGGTATTGTAAAAATATTTCAACAATATCCTGAAAATGGTCTGCTTTATAAATACTTCCAAGTAAAGTAATTTAAAGCGTTTCCATTTATTCATTATTTCAGTTGCTATTAAAATAGCGAATTGCACTTGCCTTCTGACCTTTGGGAGGCGTCATTTTGAATGCATGCATTTGATTTTGGATTATTTTAAATCTTTGTATGCTAGGACTTTATCAATCAATGCGGCATATCTCGTTCAAATCAGAGCAAAATTATTCAATTTTTAGTGAGAATGGCAGCTAAAAATATTAGGTTTTAGATTTTCGACTTTTTTATCTTTCATTCGATTTTAATAATTTTTTGCATAATACAAAAACTTAACACAGAAATCCATAATTTCAAGTTTCTTCAAAATCCGTTGGAAAATGTGACCACTAGAGGGCCACAAAAACCTGAAAAAGTCGCATATTAAAACTGCCGCCATTTTGAAAATTGCACATGCATGATCACCAAAATGTCAAAGTTTTTAGATCTAATTGAGTTCTATCTTAAAATCAAATTTCATATTCATCGGACCAAAATTGCGACTTTTAGAAGACTTCGAAATTATTTTTTGCGACCTGACCTCTAGTTTTTTTACATAACTTTTTTAACACATAGTTTCTATCAAAGTACCGAATTTCATTGACATTGAATGAAAGCTTTGGTCTAAACTACAACAACAAAATTTTGGAAGTTTTTCGACCTTCAAGCGGCCGCCATTTTGTTTCAGCTGTACCGACTTTGGATTTTTTATTGTGAGACTCATCACATACATAAGTGAACCAAATTTCATCCAAATCGAAGCTATACTTTAGTCAGAACAGAAATCACGATTTTTCGTCTAAAATGGCTGCCATTTTGTTTTCCCCTGGCCGGCATAGCTGGTTCACGAGCTTAATTGAGATATTTACTCAATACACCTTTCCTGAAAATTTGGTGAAAATGGGAGCCAAATTGCAACCTCTAGCATGGTCACAAATTTCGTTATATCCCATATATATATATATATATATATATATATATATATATATATATATATATATATATATATATATATATATATATCTATATATATATATATATATATGTATATATATATATATATATATATATATATATATATATATATATATATATATATATATATATATATATATATATATATATATATATATATATATATATATATATATATATATGATACTCTCCGCAATAGGTAAATTTTTCTCGAGAAATTTACCTAAAAAGAAGCTTTGACTAAACATTAGGAAATTGCATTCACATTTTATGCATCTCCTATTGCACGACCCTCTCGAACAAAATTTATACATTCTGTTTACATATAAGAGAAAACAAGACATTGGATCCATATGAAAGGTTCTCAGACCTCACATAAGAACAATATCAAATGCATCGAAAGTAACGAAAGTGTTCAAGGCATTTGTTTTTTGTTTATTCTGTAACACGAGCCGTCAGCACCTTCAACTAATCGGGTCCGCGATTGAGTTCACTCGTTGTACGTTTATATACTTGTACATATGAACCCATTTGTGTAAGGAATTATCTACAGGTTAGAATGTGGCTTATTTCAAGAGGGTCATATATGTTTTTATTTTTATTTATGTGGATTAGGATAATATTTTAACATAGTGTCCATTTACATTTTTAATAAATATATTTTCTATAAATGTATTCTATATAAATGCATTATAGTTGCATTCTGGATAGAAGAAAAAAATTGACTTGTATTGAAAACGGCAACCAGATATATTTGTTTTAAATTTGACTTCGTTATTCATCATACAATTTTCATCATTTTTTAAAAACTGCATGTTTGAACTGCCGTGATTTTGAAACATACGCTAAGATGATTGACAGAAATACTCTGGGAGGCTAGCATTCTTTGGGGAGCGCCAGCCCTATGGACCCGAGGATATGAAGGTTGCCGTGAGGTTCCTCCTCTGATGATTTTTAACGATCCTGACTGAATCTGGACTACGCTTTGGACAACGAACTGGATTTGCTGCTTTGGGCTGATATGCTGCTTTGGACCGAGTTGCTTTGCACGACTGCGCTGAGGTGACACTCGTTTGTGAACAGCTCTAATTCAACTATATACCATCTCCGCCCCAGTAAAACCTTGGCAGATCTCGGAGTATATTCGAAGTTCCCACCAGTGAGTTGGTGGTGTAGATTCGGTTGAGACGGAGTCTCAATTAGCGCTGGACTGGCTCTGAGCACATGTCCCCATAAGAGATTGTACTAACAACGGCAAAAACGACAATGAATACAATGACAAAACAAACGGACAAAAAACGTAGGCTAGTGCACAGCCTTGTATAGACTGAGATTCTTGCGGCGTTTGGGCAAAGCAAAAAATAATGCAAATGCCAAAGCGTCCCGAAAAGGAAGAGCCCAAAATTCTGCAAGACACGCCAGATGCTTCAGTGGGTGAAAATATAAAGAGCATCGAGAATTCAATAGTTACTGCTGTGATTACTACCGAAGTAACCGAATCAGGGGTCTAAAGTCCCGAAACAACGAACTATCCTGAAGTCCACAAAGTTATTACGGCAGCCCCGAAAAAATCCTCAGCAGGTGGCACTACTCGTAACACAAGATACATTATTGGGTTTACTGGTTCCCCAATAATGTAACATTAAATGTCGAGAAATGCTTATAACTGTAAATACATCTACAGCTCTGCTTCTAAATCCTACTTACACCTCCTTTGTGAGTACGTAAGAGTGTGAAGGTGAATCTTCCGTGCCTGGTAACCGAATCGACATAATAAGCATGCCGCCGGAATGGTGGTTGAGCGACAGGCTAACTCCCCATCCCTGGAAAACCTTTAATTGCTTCGAAACATGCAGAAAGGCCTCAGAATGGATTGGACCCATGGCAAAGACCACACGAACGAAAAAAGGACTACGGCATTGGATCCTGATATGTCAGATCACTCGATTACCCTGGTGGTGTTAAGGACCTTTTACAACAGGCCAGCCAATATCAATTAAAAATACTGGCAATCCAGGAAACGAACTTGAAGCGACATTCAAGACATGAGAACGCATACAATATTTTAAAGTGGGAAGCCTACTGGAAAACGAGAATTCGGAGTGGCCTTCATTGTGGATAGGGAGTTCAAATCGCACGTTACTGATTTTAACGCAGTCAATGGACGGTTGTGTGCGATACGTATAAAACCGAAATTCTTCAAAATCTGGCTGATTAATGTTCACGCTCCGACCGAAGAAAAGCACGAAGAAACGAAAAAATTGTTTTACAATCACCTGGAAAGACTGGTCAACTCATTGTCCACAAACAACACAAAAATGATTCTAGGTGATTTCAACGCTAAGATTGACAATGAATTATCTCATCGGGGACCTACTGGAGGATATAGCCTCTAGGATGAAACAAATGAAAACGGCCAGCGCCTGATTGACTTTGGATGTAGCAGAAATCTAGTCATAGGTTTGACTTGCTTACCACATTGACGCATTCATAAAATGAACTGGGTATCACCGGATGGCAACACTCAAAACCAGATCGATAATGTTCTGGTCCAACAACGTTGGGCCTCGGGCATACTTGACGTCCGTTCATACCAAGGAGCCAATTGTAACTCAGATCATTACTTGATCAAATTAACCTATCGATGTCGTATGTCAAAGGCATATTCAGCGAAGACCAGCCCGCTACAAAAATTTGACATCAAAAGACTTCAAACGGCATCTGTAGCCAAACATTTCACGGAAACCCTCGACAACTAGCTGGCGCCCATTTTATTAGACGCATCGTTAAAGACGAGCAACGAGCTCTGGATGGAAGTGAAAGCGGCTACCAGGACCGTGGCAGAACAGACGGTCAAACATCAAGCCCGGCGCAAGAGGAATGATTGGTTCGATGATGAGTGCCAGAATGCATTAGATGAAAAGAATCACGCATACAAAGAATACGTAGGTAGGAAAGCTAGGACGAAGAGAGAACACTCTTAAAACCTCAGAAGAGTAGCGAATAAGATGATTAAGATTAAGAAAAGAAAATACTATGACGACCAATTGAGAAGTATAGATGTAAGTCTAGCGAGCAATAACACAAGACAAGCGTACCTGAAACGTGGTTATCAGCCCAAAACCACGCTCTGCCGTGATGACAGTGGCAATATCATCGCTGATGAAATCAAGATTAAGGAAAGATGGGTATCATATTTCAAGAACCTCCTTAATCCAACACACAGCACCAGAACATCGGAGACTATAGATGTCTGCGGTGAGTTTCTATTGGCCCCACCAACTCTGGATAAAGTTTATACCATAATCAAAGCCCAAAAGTATAATAAAGCGCCGGGCATCGATGAGATTCCAGTGGAGCTCATCAAATATGGTAGTGTTCATCAAGCTATTCACAAAGTCATCCAGTACATTTGGCGACAAGAACATATGCTGAAAGAGTGGAGCCAATCAATTATATTCCCTATCCACAAGAAAGGTGACAAGCTACAGTGCGAAAATTATAGAGGCATATCACTACTTTGTACGGCATACAAAATATTTTCTAAAATCTTTGAAAATAAATTGGATCATACGCAAAAGTATTATTGGGGAGTATCAAGGTGGTTTTAGGGCAGGTAGATTAACAACAGACCAACTGTTCACAGTCAAGCAGGTACTTGAAAAATGCTGGGAATTCAGCATAGACGTACACCAAATTTTCGTTGACTTCAAACAAGCATACGACAGTATTGATCATAGCGTACTGTACCAAATAATGCTTGGCTTTGGCATCCCAGCCAAATTACTCCGTCTTCCAAAATGACAATGACATCGACAACCTCCCAAGTCCGCATCAATAACCAACTCCCCGATGCCTTTGACACAAATATCGAGCTAAAGCAGGGAGATAGGTTGGCCCCATTGCTATTCAATTTGGCTCTGGAGTACATCATACGGAAGCTACCTGTCGATACGCAAGCTACATTACTATACAAGTCGAGCCAAGTATTGGCCTATGCAGACGACATCAACATTCTGTCACGGTCATTTACAACTGCCAAAGAACTCTTCCTGAAACTCGACAGCGAAGCAAAACTAGTAGGGCTCCAAATCAATGAAAATAAAACAAAGCTCATGACGCAGTCGAGGAAAAATACCTCAAATACACAAAATATCACACTTGGCGAATACAGTAGCGAGAATGTCAGCGAATTTGTGTATTAAGGCGCCAAAATAACGAAAAGGGCAATGAAAGAGACGAAATACGCCGAAGAATACAGCTCGCAAATAAAATATTCTATTTAGTATTGACGACCTTGAAGGCCAGCTGCATACACAGGAAAACAAAGCTCTAAGTACAGAACTCTGTGATAAGACTTGTGTTATGCTATGGGTGTAAAACATCGACCCTAACCCAAGCATCCGCAAATATATTGAACGCCTTTGAGCGACACCGTTACACCTGAGGCGAATAATCGGAGCGAAGCTAGACGGGGACCAATGGCGAATTCGATACAACCATGAGCTGTATGAAATTTTTGACGAACCGGAGGTCTCAAGGATTGTAAGACTGTGGAAGCCGCAATGGGCTGGACACATGAATCATATGGACGAACAACGGATACCCAAGAAGGTATTCGTTGGAAGAACTGAAGACCGGCGGCCAGTGGGGAATTGGAAGACGCGGTCAATGGACCGAGACAGTTGGAGGCGCTGTTTGCAGGAAGCGAAGGCCCGGAAGGGGCTTTAGTGCTAAGAAGAAGAAGAGAACGCCGAACGAACCGATATCTTCTTTCCAAACCAAGCTTGATGCTTTGGAGGTATTGTATTGAATGCAGACAGCAATGAGTTCGTTGAGGAGACTTCAACGCTAAAGCAATTGAATGGGACAGCCCTTTAACAGTTTCGCGGGTAAAACGAATCCTAAAAATGGCAGCCAGAATGTCACTCATCGTATCAAACACTGGAAATATGCTGACTTTTTCACCGTACTGGCTGCGCAGGAACCACACCAGATGTGACATTCACCTCAGAGTCCTTAGTACGGAAGAAACATACTTGGAGAGTATTAAAGGACTGCTCATTCTGCTTGAGCTCCGTGATGTCTTCCGACGTCCCCCAGTTGGCTGGAATATTTTAGGGATGGACGGTAAGAGCTTTGTCTAGGTGCTCACCGCAGGTGCTCCACTGCACGGTGATTGGCAGGGAACAGAACAACTGGCAGCTCAAAAAATAGTAAACCCAAATGTGAACATCATCACGAATGCTTGTGGCACTTTCATGCCCCATCGCAAACCCCGGCGAAGCAAGTCCCCTGTGTACCGATGGCCAACTGAAATCACTGAAAAGCGAAAAGATTGTCACAAGCATCCATGCAAGGTTCAACGAACACGGAACCGTGGCGGGGCATGCAACCGGATTGCAGCATATAAGTTGGCCAGGAAATGCCTTCACAAATTGATTAACAACAGCAAGGCTTACTGCTGGCAAGATCTAGTTGGCAATTTGAACAATGATCTGTAGGCTTTAGCTACAAGCTAGTTATATGGAAGCTTGGTGCCCTACGGACGCCTTGCATGTATGAAGCCGAAAGATTGATGAGATAGCGCGGGCAGTCCTCCCCGTCCATCTCGTCCATGTTTGAGCCCCCCTTGGTGAAATAGCAATCAAGTGCCCACACTTTACACAGCTAAAACTTGAAGAAGCAGTCCTATTATTGGAATCAAGGAAGGCTCCAGCCTTAGGTGGTTCTAGCTGAGGTGCTGCAACTTGTCCATACCTACTGCTCAGCATATTCATGGCTTTCCGACGGTACGGGTTTTTCCCGGTAAAATGTGAGGTGGCGAGGCTCGTACTGATCAACAAGCAGAGGGGAAATCCCAGATTGCCGTCTGCTAAACACTGCTGGGGAAGTGCAATAGAAACTCATCAAGTGAAGACTCACTGACGCAATTCATGCTGCTGGGGACCTATCTCCTCGGCAGTACAGCTTTGGAGTAGGAAATTCCACCATTGATGGCACAAGGCCACACCAAGCGACGGTTCGTTCTGTTGGTGATACTTGACGCAAGGAATGCCTTCAACTTCGCTGGATGGGTAAATATTCTAGCTACGCTGGAAACCTCTTTTCAAGTTCCAGCATATCTCATGGGGCTTTGAGGGACTACTTGAAGGACCAAAGCCTGCTTTAAGACACAAAATAGAGCCAACAAAGGATGGAAGTTATCCGACAGTCTCTAATTCTATGGTAAAAGTTACTGCAGGGTAATACCTATTGCCCTCCTTGCAAAAGAGTGCCACACTACTAACTTATGTCAAAGCGGGAGCGCGAGAGAGACGGTTGTCCACGAGGGGAGATAACTCTCACTCAACGATAGGCAGCAGTCCTGGGTGAATTGCACGAAGGGACGGTTGGCTGGTCGCCTCATCCTAGATTTGAGACCATGGCAAAATTGAAGGCATGGTGCGATTGGCTTCTATCTGACACATTTTTAGAGCAGGCATGGGTGTTTTCAGTCTTACCTGCACAAGATTGGTAAGTCACGGTCCCCCGATTGTCGGTTTTGCCCATGAGAGGAAGATGATGCCTGCCACTTATTTTTCTTGTGTAAAAATGGGACAAGCTGCAACGAGACCTCAACAAGGAGACGGAAGACCTCAGCCCCGATAGTTTAATCATGGTGATGCTTGGATCGGTTGACAAATGGTACCAGGTGGCACGTTATGTTCGGGCAGTCTTAAAAGATATAAGGGATTACAGCAGCCATGAACGTGAGGGCTGGGGGAATGCTTGTCTGGCAATTCCTCTTCCTCTCTCCCCTCCTACTAGAGGAAGGACTCCCCAGCTTGAAGGCGCCTCATGAAGTAACAAAACGAGACCTGGCCCCAAGTAATGTGTCCAACGGCTACAGGTTGGGTTCTCGGGTTGACAGGGAAGATGTTTAGTGGGAAGTCCAGCATGGAAGCCCCACACTCAATGCATAAATGGCATTCATCTGGTAACCGAAAAAAAAATTCATAAGTCTTAACAAAATTTCCTTTTGTTCCAACGTACATACAAATCGAATAAAAATTGTAATTTCCAAAAGTCTTTGAAAATTCGAACTTTGACTAGGCATTTTATTTAAGACTTGACTTAGTAATTTTTTATTGCTTGGTTCTGTCAATCCAACTTGTTTTTTTTTTTCTTTAAAAGCCGTCGAACCTTGCTTTTTTGTTTGAGCACGTTTCGACTTCTTTAAGTCATCTCCAGTGCCTAAAGATGTGTTGAAGGGAATGACTTTATATAGTCGTAAAAAAGGTGAAGCAGGATGTAATAAATTAGGTGAGGTACTAAATTAGCTCAGTTACTAAATGAGATCAGCTAAAGGGACATTTGGGGTTTTTTTTATTATTGTTGGATGTCCCTTTGTTCTGTTTCATCTCGTTTCCGTTTTTGTCTGAGAGTGTAGTCTAGTACGGAAAAAATTGCGTCGGAATTCGTAACAGCACTAGACCACACTCTCAGACAAAATCGGAAACGAGATGAAATAGAACAAACGGACATCCAACAATAAAAAAAATAAAAACCTGATATCCCTCTACCTGACCTAATTTAGTAACTGACTTAATTTAGTATCTCACCTTATTTAGTACTACCTGTTTAACCTATCCTACGACTGTATAAAGTCATTTCCCTTCAACACATCCTTCAGACACTGAAGATGACTCAAAGGGGTCGAAATACGTCTGCTCACACAACAAAGCAAGGCTCGACGGCTTTTAAAAAGCCAATGTATATTTGAACACAAATTGCTCTGTAAAATTTATAGCCCAGTGAAACAAGGAATAGAGTGGTGACTACGTTATATCGATAAGTTGTTTAAATATTTGATTATCCACCTTTACCTACAGCACGGAATCGTGACAATTGGAGACGATTAATACTGGCCAACTCCACGGTAGATGGTCCCAAGCCCGGTTGAGAAAGGAGGAGACATCTCCTTGTTTCCCCTGCCCTTTTTTTGTGGTAGGGAGATGAAGGCATTTACGCCCGCCAAGTCTGCCAGTGTGGGACTCCCATGGAGGATACCCTTGGACTACCCACTAAACACCTCCCCTGTCAATCTGAGAACCTAGCCTGGAACCGTTTGACACATTACTTTGGGCTAAGCCTCGTTTCTCTACGCGTTTAGGCACCACCGGGCTACAGGGATCCCTTTTCCAGCGGAAGGAGGGGAAGGGAGAGGGATTTCTAGAAAAGAGACCCCTCCGCCCTGGATGCCTCCAGGCGCTCATATATTTTTTACCTTTTTATCTTAAGGACTGCCCGAGCGTAATATGCCACACAGTTCCATTTGTCAACGGATGTGAGCATCTCTCCAGTGAGTTCATCCGGAGAGAGATCTCCCATTTCTTCAATGAGGTCAACGCGCTGCTTTTCCCACCTCTTGCATACAAAAAATGTGTGGTAGGCATCACCGACCTCTCCAGCACAAAATATGCAGTCAGGAGACCGTGACTTACCAATCTTGTGCAGGTAAGACCGAAAGTATCCATGTCCACTCAGTAGCTGAGTTAGATAGAAGTCAGTCTCACCATGCCTTCGATTGAGCCACGGCCTCAGGTCACCAATAAGGCATGCGGTCCACCTACCTTTTGTATCGCTCGCCCAGGACTGTTGCCAATCACTGAGTGAGCGTTCTCGTTCTTCGTGGGCGACAGCATCTCTGTCGCATTCGTTCCTCCGCAGGAAGATTCTGCGGCGCTCCTTGGCAAGGAGGGCAATGGGTATCACTCCTGCGATGACCAGCATTGCTGACTCCGAGACAGCCCGATATGCAGATGCAATTCGCAGTGCTCCTCGTCGCTGCACCTGTGCCAAGCGCTTTCGATACAGCTCCTTGTTGAGAGCCTCACACCATATTTCCGATCCATACAACAGCACAGATTGTATTGCACTCATCAGAAGTCCCCTTCTTGATGAGGTGGGACCCCCTATGTTGGCCATTAGTCGGCTGAGAGCCGAAACACTCGCTGCAGCCTTGTCAGCTATTGCCCTGATTTGCTCGGAGAAACGCATCTTCGAGTCGATCAAAATGCCCAGGTACTTCACTGCTAGCTTAGTCTCAACGAGTGCTTCCCCAATGTTGATCATCCTTACTCTAGGGATTCTCTTTTTTGTCAAGATGACTACTTCGGTTTTCTCCAAAGCTAGGTGAACCCGTGAGCAGTCATCCAGTCCCTCACTCGGCGCATCAGCATACCCAGTCTGAGTTGCGCTTGTTCAACAGTGCGTCCCGCAACTAGCGCCGCGACATCATCTGCATAGCCGATCAAACGCGACTCATCCGGCAGCTCGATTCTCAGTAGCCCGTCGTACGTGATGTTCCACAGGTCTGGGCCAAGGATGGAGCCTTGTGCAACACCCGATGTAACTTCCATCCTCCGCCGACCCTCCTTCGTCTCATAGAGCAGGCTCCGGTCTGTCAGGTAGCTCTTCAAAATCCGCATCAGATATTCTGGAACTTGAAAAGAGTTTTCCAGTGCTTCCAGAATGACCGCCCATCTAGCGGAATTGAAGGCATTTCTGACGTCAAGCGTCACGAGCAACACAACCCTTTTGTTTGCCTGGCAGTGAGCCTCCGCTCTTTGGACCGCGCTCACTACTTCCGCTATCGCGTCAATAGTGGAGTGACCTGCTCTAAAACCATACTGTCGTGGAGATAGGTCCCCGGCAGAACGGACCGCGTCAGTGAGTCTTCTCTTGATGAGTTTCTCGAGCACTTTCCCAGCCGTGTCTAGCATACATAACGGGCGGTATGCAGACTCCAACTCGGAATTTCCCTTCCCCTTGCTGATCGCGTTCCAGAAATACACCTTCGTAAAGGCAAGCGTTGAACATACTGAGCAAAAAGTCAGGACAAAGCTTGTAGACAAGCTGCAAAACCTCAGCAGGAACGCCATCTGGTCCCGGTGCCTTCCTTGCTTTCATGGATAGAATTGCCTGCTCCAGTTCCATCATTGTGAAAGGTGAGCATTCTAATGGTGTTTGTGCATGAGCTGGATCGACACGGACAGGGCACGTGGGGAATAGTGCCCGTACGATCTCGTCCATCTTCTCTGCTTCATGTAAGCAGGGCTTCCGTTGGGCGCCAAGTTTTCGCATGACTAGCTTGTAACCTAGGCCCCACGGATCCCTATTTACATCGTCCACGATGTCTGGCCAGCACCGGGCCTTGCTCTTGTTAATAAGCCTGTGAAGATATTTCCTGCCGGACCTGTATGCTGCTAGCCTAGTGTCTGCCTCCCCCCGTGTTCGCGCCCGCTGGGCCTCTCGCCGAAGTTTGTGACACTCACTTCTTTGTTCGGCGATCTTGTTTGACCACCAGTATACTGGAGGCTTACCGTGTCGGGGTCTCCGACGGGGCATGGAAGACTCGCAAGCAGTTATGATGGTACTCATAGTTGAGTTCACCAAGTCCTTGGCCTTAATCCCTCCACTCCCTGGCGGAGCTCCCAGCAACGGTGCGCCTGCCGTAAGCGCGTCAGCGAACCTCTCAACGTCAATCCTCCCAGTCCTCCATCCGAGGATTGAAGTTTGGGCATATGCACGCAGAGTGGCACCGTCGTGAATCTCAACCGCTATATACTGGTGATCACTAGCCGAGTAGTCCTCTAGTACTCGCCAGTTGTGCACTCTAGGTACCAGGGACTCCGAAGCGAGTGTCACATCGGGTATGGTTCCTACGCAACCCCAGCGGCGGAAAGTAGGGGTGTTACCAGTATTTAGGACAAAAAGCGCTGTTCTGGCCGCCATGTCCAAGATTTGTTTTCCCCTTGGGTCGGATTGTGGCATACCCCATTCAATGGCTCTAGCGTTGAAGTCTCCCCCGACCAGCATGTGGCCTTTTGTGTTCGAGACAGCGTCCTCCAGGGCATGGAGTTTGGTTTGAAACGATAGCATTGCCTCGTTAGGCGTCAGATAAACACTGAAATATGTTATCCCTGAACACCGCACCGCACCCATCCCCGCGTCCATGGCCCTGCACCTGAAGGCGGGCGCTGTCTCGAACCCAGATGGCCGAGGTACTAGACTCGTCAAGGTACCACGCTTGCGAGACCTTGTTATGATGTTGCTCACTCAACAACCGCAGGTCAGCTTTCTTATCCCTCGCAAACTGCTCAAGTAGGTCCTGGGCGTTTGTGCTTCGGTGCGAATTGACCTGCCGGATACGGATCATTTGAGTATCGATTTGGCTTTAGTTAGGGCCTCTTTGGAAACCCAGCATCTCCCTGTCCCCGGCTCATGTTTGAGGTCGCCGGGTGCTTGCTTAACATCCTTTCAAAGAATGCATTTTGCCTCGTTCGTACACTCCTTCCTTTTGTGCCCCGTTTCACCACATTTGTAGCACAGAGATTTTCTGTCGGGTCCCCTACAGCCATACGCGGTGTGTGCGTATTCGAGGCACCTGAAGCAGCGGATAAGTATCGCTCTTCTCCGTATCCTGCAGATCACCCAACATATCTTAATTATGCCCTTCGCCAGGACTTGCTGGGCGTCTTTATCAGCTAGTTCGACAATAGCAATGCGTTGCCCCCTCGTGTTTTCACGTGTCAATCTTGCCTTGACTTCACTTAAGCTGGGGAACTCCCTCCTAATAGCATCCTCTACTTCAGCTTTGTCCGTGACGCAGTCGAAGTCGCTGATTTCCAGGGTGGCCATTGGTTCGAGCGAAGCAACTGTAATAACCGAGGAGCTATGGCTTTAAAAGCCAGCGCTGCCACAGGCACACAGCACAAACTCAATTTAACAAGGAAGTACTCATCCCGAAAATAATGCGTGAATGTGCGAAAGCTGAAAAATGTGTTGACGAAGGAAAAGCGTTCGAGTCCTGCTGCAAAGAAAGCAGCATACTTATGGTGATCACATGGCGAAAGGAAAATTCAGCCCTGAAATCATGTTGAGAGAAGTGGTATCGGAACGAACAGTTTCAAAATGAATGCAAAGATATATACCTGGAGGAACGCGCGGGATTTCGACGTACCGGACTAACAAAAAAAGAAAAGACAGGCACTTGCAGGAGAAAATAAGTAGCCGAATTATTGGGAAAAAGTTTTTTTTGGTATTAAGAGAAACAGTAGATATAATTTGTTTTGTAGCTTTTTATTTACCTTGAACATGTTGTTTAAAATCAAAATGACGAGGTATTGTTTCTGTTACTTTAAACGTGTGGATAAAGTCATATAAGATGTCGGGAGGTATCTCCGTTGGAGCAATTACGTTCAGAATTAGAACATCTTTGTTGGAAGTCTCTGCAATACAATGCATCCCTTGAAAGTCTTTTGGGTCCAAGTTCTTTTCTTCGGGTAGAACAATTACAATAAAACTTGCGTGATAGTAGCGGGTCCCAAGCTTGTAGAGCACTGAAATTAACTCATTAGTTTTCAAATGTTGTTATGAAAATTCGATCTTACGAAAATCACCGCCAAACTTGGTTCCATTCTTGACTACCCAACCTTTTGATTTGAGGTAAATATACGCGGGTAATGTATATGCAAATTTTGCCTTAATTTTTGCAAACTTTTGATACGCCTGCCCTCGGCTGATTGAAACACCATCAAGATCTAATATGTCCACTACGTTTGATACAAACGCTAGAAAGAAGGCTTCCTCCAAATCGGGTACCAATATCTCTGCGTACGTCGTCGCAGTAAGCTTTGACCTGCTTTCAACACTAGACAGGGGGAAACTTCGTGAATGAGAGCCCCTTTCCAAATCCTCCGTTTTCATAGAGGCCACGAATGCTGTTCTCGCTATCTCCAGTTACCTCAAGGTAAAATCCTGTGAATGTAGCTTTCCATGTGACTTTTTGCTCAGCAGGGAATAGTTGTATGTTTATTTGACTTCGCCTTGGCTACAAACTGCATTTTATGTTGAACATTTGGATTCAAACAACCCGCTAAATTTACTAACGCTTTGACATATTCCGGCCCGGATTGCATTGCTGTCAGGAAAATGCACTCGTGCAAAGTTGGCAAATTTTGATTCTGAAACAGCTGATCGTAGTCCATCAGCTGTCACGTGCTGGAGAAAATGCTTAGGCTGCGTTCAGTGCATCCAAAAAAATCCTGTTTTTATGATTAAACCGAATGTTTTCCAAACTTATACAGAAAAATTGTTTTAAGTTGTTCAAAATGCATTATCGTTTATTAATGGATTTCTTTAACACCAACACTTTCGGAAGTTCTTACCAATTTTCACTTATTTGAATTTTCCCACCCAACATTTGTACGCATGTGGAAAGTTGTGACACACGGGAGTGGGAGACAGGATCGAAAAAGACAAGAAGGCGGTCGTCAGGGAATTCGTCGTGGTGAAAGATCGAAATTTTCCTCCAGCCATTTTCGAGTTCTAACAACTCCCCTCAGCAAAGTGATCTGCCGGAAGTTTTTTGGATCTCGAGTCCGCTAGTGACGAGATCGGCGGTCGGTGTACGGGGAATGGAATGAGAAGAATCGCGTGGCGAGGGATGATGGACTAATTCAAGTGACGATTGGCGGATTTTGTTGATTGCGAGGAAGAGATTGTTGTCGGTGGCCGCGGAAGAAAGCGCTGCGGAGCTAGTGAACGGAAAAGTGACAATCGAATTGTTCAGTGCTGGACTGTGGCCCCATGCCCTTCGCGTTGATTACGACTTATTTCAGTGGTAGCAATTGTGTAACGGGATTAAGAATGCATTGACAACGCAGCAGTGCATGTAAATGAAACGGCTTTTTCTTAAAACCCCGGAAAACGGTACATCCTGCTGTTGACATTTGAATGGTCACTAATGTGCGGACGAAAAAGACGAAATTTTTCAGTCCTGATGTAGAATACTTTACATCGTCGAAAGCGCTTGACGCTCTTGTGAAGTCTCGTTTTGCTGAAGGAGATAATTGTTTATTCCCATCCCGAGAGAGTGCAATAGATTATTTGGATTTTATGTTAGACCATAAATCTCTTCATCGAGCAAAGAAAGTTCCTGTTTATTTAGAAGAGCTTAAAGTCATGTTGAAGGAATCTCTGAAGAATTGACATCCAAAGAAAAACGAAAGCGAAAAGTCGACTCGAAATGCACCCAGAGCAAATATTTGTTGACGGTTCCGAAGCATGTGTTTGGATTTATGACACAGTGCCCATTTACTATTGGATTTGTGGAACATTTTTCGTATTAGGAGCATTATTATTTGTATGTTTCCGCTCTGGCCTCCTATTTTAAGGAAAGGCGTATATTATTTAAGCATAGCGGCCGGCGGGTTTTTAGTATTTATTTTTGCATGGACGGTTTTAACAATTAATAATCTTTGTTATTCTTTGGCTTGTGAGTCGAGGAAAATTATATTTTTGGATTTTCCCGGATTTAACAGAGGATACCTGCACCCATCGAGCGCTTGGAGGACCGTGCAGGTAAGTGCCTTTGATTTGTTTTACATATATTATTAAAATATTTTAAATACTAATTGAAATGAAAGTAAATGATGTAAGACAATGTATTGTAATAATTCCATTATCGGATCATACAACGGTGAAATTCGGAAATAACTCTTATCAAGAAGAAAACTTTGTAATTCAGAATTTTTTTCACTGCATAGAAAACACTAATTAAATAAGGCCTGAGCAATCATTAGACACCTATTGCTTTGTATTTACGAGAAATCAGTAATTAAATAAAATGATGAATTAAATTGAACCATGGGTCTTTCCCTTCCGATTTCTCTAACCGAGTCTAGGACCCGGTACGGTGGCAGGCTTCCACCCCAAAACATGAGCCAGCCGCCGGGTACAAACTAATTCCTTTTTTTGTTTCAGGTGACGTTATGGGTTGAGTGGCCCAAGCAGAGTGCCTTTTTATGGCATAGATTTATGCAATCCAATTGTATAATTCTATGACATAAATTGGTCACCGGGGTACTCCCCTTCTGATGGGAAGGTTCATACACTTCAAGTTGTATGAGTTTTCCACTCAGAAGCGGAATACCTGGCCACTTCAACAAGCTATCAATGGATTTATTCCGGTTGGGTGGGTATGAAGGGGCTCCACCACCACCCGGTTGCCCCTCTTTCATTTGTGGGCTATGAACTTCGTTGGGTAACGACGAGGTCACCCCAAGTTCGCCTTTCTTCTCAGGTTTCACTTGTTCTTGTAACAAGTACATCTCCTTCGGTGAGGTTATCTACAGTTTTTGCGACTTCAGTCGCCTTTTTGATCTGAAAGCAATTCGTGAATGCGAAATTGTTTTGTAGTGAGTCCTCGTGCTGGGGAAACGAACCCGCCCCACGACACCGCAATGCTAGCCAGCGCATTCACGCGTCTCCAGACGAGGGCATTCTCGGCAGAAACCGACACCTTCCTCTGCCGAGGCAGCAGAACATCGCTGCAGTCCTTTACGGACATATGAACAATCATATTCACTACACAACGGTTGCCGCATCTCCAAGAACCTTTTGAACCGCGTCACGGAATGCATCTTTGTTTGTGGCCTCTGACCCAAATTCCACCAGAAGGCCACCGGTCCGGGTTGGTCGAACTGCTTTGATGGCAGTTTTGGTGTCGTCTGGCTTGACCGCGCCTTTAATTTCACGGAGGACATCTGCGTAGGTTCGGCCCTTAGTGGGTTTAATAAGCAGTGCCTCTCGCAAGGGTTTGCGTCACGGTTTGCTTTTTGTTTTCTGCGGTATATCAGGGGGTTCTTTGTTCTTCTTTTCGAGTAGCTTTTTGGCCGCTTTTTTCGCTGCCTTGTTTCGCACCACATGAAACTCCTCGCCTGGAGTGACAACTTCGTTTATGGTCTCGTCCTTCCTCCTTTTCTCACGGTCGCCTTCAATTGGGCTACCGGCCATTCTTTTGCTGCTGCTAGGACCCACTGATGCCTCGAGGGAGAGCGTGTCCTTTTGGTGCTTTTCGGTTGCAAGCCACCTCCGCCTGTAGTGCTTTATGCGGCCAAAAAGCTCCTCCAGTTCAAGAATGCCATTCCTGACACTCTTGCCTATGTTTTTCTGCACTTCGCAGGCAGCCCTCAGTTGTTTGACGATAGTCCCTGCTTTCCGAGTAAGCCGCTCCTTTTCGGCGTCGTCAAGGGCGATTGTGTTATTTGGCGCCACCTCTCGGGAGAGGCCCCCGTTTCCTAGCCCTTTTGCTTCTATCGCTTGGGTTACGTTTGAAGTTGCGTCGGCCAACGGCAAAACTTCTCCCTCCCCCAGTCTTACACTGGCCTCTGTTGGTGTCGCAGCTTGATCCGGATTGTGTACGTCTTGCACTGGACGCTCTGGAGTGCGCATAGTCCTTCTACTGCGCCCAAAGGCCGCAATGATGCCAGGTTGCACAACGCACTCTGCCTTCTTTCGTTCGTTAGTCCGTCTGTGGTCTGTCTCCGATGATTTAACCTGTTATGTTGACTTTGACAGTGTTTCTGGGGTATGCTGCCTCCCCCCGCAATCGGTGACTTGTTTTATCGGTGTTCTTGCCAACAGGTTTTTGCCTTTCCCCTGCCCTTAACCTCGATGATTCTTCTTCCTAAATTTCACGTCTCGGGTTCGCACATTGGTTTTACTGGTTTCTCAATGATGGGACACTAAATACCGAGAAATGCCAATAACTGCAAATACCACCCTGCTCGTGATAATGGAATTGAAAGTAATAACCACGCCGCCGGAATGGAGGTTGGGAAATGGACTAACTCACCATCCCTGTAAAACCCCAAAATTGTTTCGAAACCTGGATGGCATGGATTGGATCTGCAGTTATAGCTCCGTAACCGGAAAAAGGACTATGGCATTGGACCCTGGAATGTCAGAGCACTCAATTATCCTGGCGCTGTTAAAGACCTTTTACAACAGGTCAGTCAATATAAATTAAAAAATTTGGCCATCCAGGAAACGAATTATACTGGAAGTGATATTCAAGTTATGATATCGCATAAAATATTCAAAAGTGGGAAGCCTACTGGAAAGCGAGAGTCTGAGGTGGCCTGAATTGTGGATAGGGAATTCAAATCGAACTTTATTGATTTTAAAGCAATCAATGAACGGTAGGGTGTGATCTTTGCGAAATTCTTCAAAATTTGTACGAAATGTACGAAAAAACGAAGAAAATGTTCTAGAATAATCTGGAAAGCCTACTCAACTCATTGTTTACAAACGACACAAAAATAATTCTGGGTGATTTCAACGCCAAGGTTGGCAATGAGCTATTTCATCGGGGAATGACTGGAGGATATAGCCTCCATGATGAAACGAATAACATCGGCTAGCACCTGATTGACTTTGCATGTAGCAGAAATTTAGTCATACGTTCGACTTGCTTTCCACACCTACGCATTCGTAAAATGACCTAGGTATCACCAAGTGGCAACATACAAAACCAGATCGACCACATTCTGATCCAACAACGTTAGACGTTGAGTATGCTTGACGACCGTACATACCGAGGAGCCAAGTATAACTCGGATAATTACTTGATGAGATCAAATTAACTTATCGATGTCGTATGTCAAAGGCGTATTCGGCGAAGGCCAGCTCGTCTGTGGCTTAAAAATTTCACGAAGACCCTCGACAATCAGCTGGCTCCCATCCTATCAGACACAACGCTGAAAACAAGAAACGACCTATGGGTGGAAGTGAAAGCAACAAATAAGACCGTAGCAGACTAGATGATGGGATATCAAGCCCAGTGCAAAAGAAATGATTAACTCGATAATGTGTGCTAGAATGTGTTTGACAAAGAGAATCAGAATCAAAGAAAACGTAGGTAGGAAAACCAGGACGAAGAAAATCAAGCAAAGAATTTACTATAACACTATGAAAATCTCAGAAGAGTAGCGAATAGGATAATTAGAATTAAGAAAAGAAAATATTATGACGACTAATTGAGAAGTATTGATGTAAGTCTAGCGAGCAACAACACAAGACAAGTATACAAAGTAGTGAAAAGCCTGAAACATGGCTATCAATCTAAGACCACACGCTGCTGATAGTCAGAAAACAGAATTAAGCAAAGATGGGCATCATATTTCAAGAACCTCCATAATCCCCCACACAGCTCCGAAACATCGGAGCTTAATGACATTATCGTAGAGCTTCCATTTGCCCTACCTAGTTTGGATAAAGTCTGTCCCACCATCAAAGCCCAAAAGAATAATAAAGCGCCGGGCATCGATGAGATTATAGTGCAGCTCATTAAATATGGTGGCAGCAGTGTTCAGAAAGCCATCCAAAAGGCATCCAGCACATTTGGCAACAAGAACATATGCCAAGTAAGTGGAGCCAATCAACTATATTCCCTGTACACAAAAAAGGTGACAAGCTACAGTGTGAAAATTATAGAGGCATTTCACTTCTTTGTACGGTGTAGAAAATATTTTCATAGATCTTACAAATAAAATCAGATTAAGCGTCAAAAGAATTATTGGGGAGTACCATGTCGGCTTTACAGCGGATAGATTGACGATAGACCAATTGTTTGCAGTCTAGTAAGTACATACAAAATGCTGGAAGTTCAGCATAGATGTACACTAAATTGTCGTTAACTTTAAGCAAGCATACAATAGTACTGATCGTAACGTACTGTACCAAATAATGCTTTGCTTTGGTATCCCAGCCAAATTAGTTCGTCTTACCAAAATGACAATGATGTCGACAAACTTTCAAGTCCGCATCAATAACCAACCCACCGACGCTTTTGACACAAATATCGGACTGAAGCCGGAATATGAGCTGGCTCTATTGCTATTCGATTTTGCTCTGGAATAAGTCATCAGAAGGCTACCTATCAATACAAGATATACGTTACTATCCAAGTTGAGCCAGGTGGTAGCCTATGTCGATGATATCAATATATTATCATGGTTGCTAACAACTGCCAAAGAACGTTTCCTGAAACTCGACAGCGAAGCAAAATTAGTAGGGCTACAAATCCATGAGAATATAATAAAACTATTGACGCAATCTAGGAAAAATATCAAACTTGGCGAATACAAATTCGAAAACTTGGGCAAATTTGTATATTTAGGCACTAGAATAACGAGAGCTGGTAATGAAAGAGACGAAATAGACCGAAGAATGCAGCTCGCAAATAATGTACTGTATTCAGTTTTGACGATCTTGAAGACTAGCTGCATACACAGGGAAATAAAGCTCCAATTATATAAATCTGTTATAAGACTCATCTAATGCTATAGATGTGGACCCTAACCCAAACAGCCGCAAACATATTGAACGCCTTTGAATGACGGGTCCTGAGGTGGATAATTGGAGCGAAATTAGATGGGAATCAATGGCGAATTCGATACAACCATGAGCTGTACGAAATTTTTGACGAGCCGCAGATCTCAACAATTGTAAGACTGCGGATGCTGTAATGGGTTGGCCATTTAAATTGTATGGAAGAACAACGGATACCGTAAAAGGTATTCGTTGGGAGAACTGGAGGGTGGATACCGGTGGGGAAACCGAGAAAATGCTGGTCTGACTCGGTTGATGAAGACAGTTCATCGCTGCTCGGATTTCAAAATTGGAGGGCACGGAGGCACTTTTTGCAGGAAGTGAAGGCCTGAGAGGGGCTGTAGCGCTACAAGGAAGAAGAACAATATATGAATATGATTAAATTGGATGAAGTTAGAAGTATAGGTAGTCCTATAAATGGTTCTTATATTTGTAACTTTGAAAAGAATGTACAGAAGTTACAGCCAGTTGAGTTTTCTCCGATTACGACAGTCATGAACAGTTTTTCTACTACATGGGCTTTCTAACGAACCAGCCTACACTTTTGGTTGCATTTATTTTCAAATATAGAATATAACAAAAAGACACTTAAGATTTGACTTAGCCAATGATTTTAGCAATATTGTAACTAAGTGTTGGCGGGTCAAAATGGAGTAACATTGGTTTTTCTTTTAAAGCAAGAACATATTTGTTGTTAGTGCTAGGGATAATATCACTGGTTTTTACTATATGTAGACGCGTAAAACACTCAGCTTATTACGATTAGCTCATTTTAGAATGCCTTTTCGCGACCGAACTAAATTTTCGAATGAAACTATTATATGTTGCCAATTCTTTTTTGGGGAAGTGATCATATTTTCATTCGATTAGTAAATGTTGCTATTCAACTTGCTGCACTTAAACATTGTTCAATCCCTAAAATAAATATGCCACTAATAACAAAGAAATAATGATGATACGAGTACATTTGCTTAAAATTCTCTATTCTTTCAAATTTATTTATACATATCACTTAAAAATCAATCAGTAATATATTTAATGTTTTCATTGTAGACATACTTACAAAATAAACTTTGCAGATAAGTATTTAAGACAGCACAATTCTAGTCCTTAAAAGATTCGAACTCTTGTGATACAAAAATCATTAATGCAACGTTTTGCTATTAAAATTCAGCATGAGTCTGGAAACACTACTTCTAAAACCAATCTATACAATCTAATAAATCTTAAAATATTTGATTGGCTTTCGATTCAATTTTGAAAACAATATTCCGGGATGAAAACGAAAATAGTTTTTGCACTGAACTCCACTTAACATTTACTACATATTCATGAACTCTCGGTTATTTTTAGATTCCACCTCAGTATATTACAATATGTTCGCCCATTTTCTGAAGCACCTCACCACCAAACAATTCTTAATTACACTAAACCGAAATATGTTTTAAAAACTATCAGCACTCGCGTGTGAAATTGCAACTTTTTAATGTTTGTAAATAAAGCACATACTATTTTGTATTTATTTGTATCAAATCAATCTATTCATACTCAATGTTATGAACAATGAAATCTACGAGTAGGATCAAAGCGTTTACTCTACTCAATGAACCGTTCGCGAAGATCTCTGGATTCTAACTAGCTAATAAGAATTTCAAAAATGCTAAAATACAGAAATCTCAAAATCGGATGTTAAATGTTACGATGAGTTAATAATGAAGAAGATGGTGAAGCCGGTTTTATGTTATTTTTTATTGGTATATAACACCAAGAAAACCAGTTAGAGTGGACATGGGTTTCTCAGATACGTATAAGTTCAAAGAAAGTGAATTTTTTTCTACGTATCAAAATTTTAATGAACTTGAGAGATTCAGCCATTCAAATTTGGATATGTGTTATACATATGCGATAGAATGTAAACATACTTATAAGGGATTAAGCTCATAAGTGTGCATATTAACGAACGTTTTATGGCGCTTACTCTTAACATTGGCTGACTGAAGTCTATGAACCTTTGCGAAGACTCAGCAAAAAAGTGTAAACACAGAATAGTCGATAAGCTTAAAAATCCAGCCTATAGATTTCATACACTGGAAGATGATATCATAAAAATTTTTCAACATTTTGCTTATCTCAGCTCGGAATCTGTTAAAATAAAACAACATTAATGATTTTTTCTCAATGATAATTAACGAAGATGCTGCAGTTTGCCTTCATATCGTCTTGCTGAATGAATTTACTTGGTTGGGTAGCATGAACAGCGGTTGTATAAGATAATTATATTTAATAATTCATGATAATGAAAATATGATTTGCGGGTATAAAGAGTGAAATACTCTTGGTGATAAATACCTACTAAACATTCCATGACTGATTACAGTCCTTAATCGAATATGACTGAATTGCCGACGATAATACTCGTAACTGAAAATAATCGAAAAAATCAAAACATTCTTTAGACAAAAGCACTGGAGTAGACATTTCTCACTATTTCTATTGTTGACGGGGGCTAATACTCCTTAGGACCTCCCTTATTACTCAACTAATTGCCAATTTGTCTAGAAACGGTTTTGTTGTAGTCCTGTCTCTTCAGCAGATAATGATACAAGACTAGTTAAAATATATATAGAATAGTTTATTATTCTTTGCTATTACAACATATGCTCCGTAAGCAGTGCTGCCAACAAGTGAAGTATAAAATATGCTAAACTGCAGTGAAAATTTGACAAAATTATGCAAACGGTTATTAAATTAATGCCAAAAATTATGCTAACATTTTTTTTGTGCCAAATAAAACGCCATTTAATTTAAATTATTTATTAAAAAACTTAATTTATACTAAGTAGAGTCATTTGGGGCAACTGTGCGCACTTTTACCTTTCAAACCATAATATATATAATAGTAAAGCTAAGAAAATGAAAACAAATTCTTTAGATAGAACATTTATTTGTTTTTCAATGAAAATATCAAAATAAACAAAATCAAAAGTATTTCTCTTTGGGACAAACAACTGAAAACATAAGTTCGGAATGCGTTTAATTACCCCGTATTGCGGGTAACCGTGCGCACCTCTACGGGGTAAGCAAACCCATTCCTAATTAAAGTTTTTGAACTTAATCATATTTGTCTAAATCTTACAGGAGATAACAAAGTTCAGTCAGATTAACATTTCTCTTCATCCAAAAAAATTCACAAAGACTATTCTGATTAATCAACAACTAATAAAACATGTTATAAAAACAAAAGAAATATTATATCTTTCTTTTCATGAATTTGAATTTTCATGAATATTAATATTAATCTTTGGAGATCAATTAGATACGATTATCCCTACTAAAGTTAATAAGGCACTCCATCAAACGAAATGATATTTTTTTAAACTGTAATACAATTGAAAACTAGTAAAAAACGTTCCAGTTTTTTGCTAATTGTCAATGCAATTATCACAAACAAAAGCCCATCTTTCATAAACAGTGCACTGTTCGTGCCACCATTCCTCGTAAACACTACCCTTTATCCATTCCTCTGTTGGTGGCTCTTCATATTTTTGTAGACATAGAGGACAATAGTAATCACGTTCTTTCGCTTTTGACGTAGGGGACCTCTGTTTGTTTTTATGAAGACTTCTTTGCCTCTTCTTTCTTAAATTTGTATCTTCTTCTCAGCAGTAGAAGTTGATGACAAATTTGGAACTTGCCTTTTTCTTGTGTTTTTTTCTCTTCCTGATGCTTCTTTTCTTCTATCTGCTCATTGTAAGGACTTCCTGAAACCTGGCCTCCACACCCTTTTTTCGTTCATCCGCGGAAAAGGGAAAAGCTGAGAAACTGGCACATACTGGCTAATTGATGGCATTTGGTTTAAGTCAGCACAACTACGTATTATTTCAATGCCAGGTTCATTTGACAGATTTGTTGCTATTCGATCTTTTATCGCAGGCTCTTCTGATGAAGGTTTGAACCATGTTGTACATCTTGTTGCATCTGATCTGTAACCAGTGATTGAGCAAATCTGCTTCGTCAAAGAGGTCGTCGTCATAGATATATATCCCAGTCACTTTAAAGCTAGTCTCAGCGTTTCCCAGCGTACCTAATTTTTTAGGGTTTTTAAAATAATTTTACAAAACCCTACTAGTTTCGCGACCAGTCTGTCCGTCCGTCCGTCCGTCCGTCCGTCCGTGTGTCACAGCAGTTTTTCTCGGAAACTACTTAAGCTAGAAACATCAAATTTTGTGTGTAGGTGTTAAGTGGTGATCTCTTCAAAGTTCAACTTTTATAAGGTATTTAAGGGGGGTCTCTCCATATAGGGGAGTGACCCCCGAAAAAAATTTCATTGAAGGTAGCCAATATGGGTATCAAATGAAAGGTCTTGATGAGAACTTTTCAAAACAGGTCCCAGTTTGGCAAAATTTACTTCGAGGGGTGCACAGGGAGGGGAAATACACGAAAAATTTGTGTCCCCCCGCTCGCGATTGGACACCTGTGATCCGAAAAATCTGAAAAAAATCAGAAATGTAGGCCTTGGTAAGTACAACAACAACAAGTACGTGAGAAGTCGCAATTCACTCAACTTTGTTAGTAATAGTATGATTTATCGATTTTATATTTTCTTGAATAAAATCTTAACGGTACCCTTAAATTCTATGAAATTCTGTACGTGAATGTCTATTTATAAAATTGATCTATTCTGTGATCCGAAAAATCTGAAAAAAATCAGAAATGTAGGCCTTGGTAAGTACAACAACAACAAGTACGTGAGAAGTCGCAATTCACTCAACTTTGTTAGTAATAGTATGATTTATCGATTTTATATTTTCTTGAATAAAATCTTAACGGTACCCTTAAATTCTATGAAATTCTGTACGTGAATGTCTATTTATAAAATTGATCTATTCTGAAAGATTCATAAAGATTGAATCATATTTAGCGATGTTATAGCGGTTTGAATTTTCCTGTATTACTATGGAACAATATGCGCTGCATTTATTACTATGGCAACATATAGCTGTTAAACAACATGCGCTTTTTACCGACTCAGACACTACAGTTCTGCTAGGATTTGCATGAAAATTGGTGTCATGTATATCTTTGAGAATCAGTTCAGCTAGTGGTATCAGTAATCGTAAAACAAAATAGTGGCTGTTTTGAATGCGAAGATTGAATAATTTTGAGTTATTTTTTCCCAACTTCAACGTTTAAGGTGCATGCTTTGAACACTTGATTCAATTTAATGAAAGACTGAAGATGAGTACCTACAATTAATGCTCATAAGTGAAACAAGTCAAGCAGGTGGGAGAGAGCTCCTAGCAAAAGGGTTTTGTAACCATTCTAGGATTCGAAAAAATTGGCCATGAATCGATGATAACAGTACAGGAGAGTGGCCCCTGAAAAAAAAATCATCAAACTTAGCCGATATGAGTACGGAATGAACGTTTTCATGGGAGCTTTTCAAAACAGTTGTTAAACTGTCAGTTTTTTATTTCAGTGGGGGCACAGGGGGGAAACACATGAAAAGTGTGTTTCCTCCGTCGCGGATGGGCATCTGAAATAATTATCAAGGGAGATATTTATGAGTATAACAATACTAAAAACCTCAGAAGTCGAAATTCGTTCAGCTTTGTTAATAATGGTATGATCTTCGTATTTCATATTTTCTCCAATAAAATCGTCTTTGAAATTTTTCTTGATTTGATTCGATCAGGTGACTGCATTTTGTAATTTGAATACAAAACCCTTCTGACATGAGCGTAGGCCTGTTTACCCAACTTGTTATACGCTTCGTTAGCAAGCGAGCCACCTGATATTGTGTAAACAGTATCTTCATGTGTGTGATGGACAAAATATTTAAAGTGATGGAGCCATTTCACAAAAAGGTCTGAATTTACAAACCCACTGTCAGACACCATGCAAATGCTTTATGATGGGCTTTCGTCCAATAAATCGTCACGCGGTCTTTTGCGAGGGTAGATCAATGCTGGTGGGATATAATGACCATTAGCACTCATGCAGCAGATCGCTGTCGCAGTGATACCTCTTTCTGCGAATACAACTTTAGAGACTACTTTTTTTCCTTTTGTAGTAACTACCTTCAGGGTTTTCTTTGGTACGGTACTCATACCTGTCTCATCTACGTTGTAAATGCGACTTGGTTTGAATTTGTATTTATCATACACGGCTTTCAAGTTTTCGTAAATCTGTCAACTTGAACTTTATTAAGCCCAATAGCTCGAGCCAGATTGGTCGCTGCAGATTGTCGAATGACTAGTACAGGATGACGTTTCAAAAAACATTCGACCCGGTCACGCCCTGCCATTTTCGAAGATTTATCATATCAATTGTTAATATTATTAGCAGAAGCATATTCAAACGCCAAGCGCCTTAAATCGTTTATGGTGAGAAAAACCAATTCATCCATTTTCTTGAAATGAACTACAAACTCTTCCTATTGTTTATTATTAAATGTAGGCTTAAAGCAACGCATTGAATCTGCAGCTGCACCTAGTTTGTCTTTTGCGCAGACAGGATTCACTGATGCCAATGGCACTCGCAGCACTTCTCTTGGTTTTCCCATTTCAGATAAGCTCTTTAGCCTTAGCGATTTGCTGTTCTGTCACAGGCGTTAATTCGGGGTTTTTCCTTACATATTTTCGTGGCATGGTGATACTGTAACATAAAAGAACAGTGATGAATGCAAGAGGCGTAAGAAGAGCTAAACCAGCATATCAAACAAGTAATTGTCCATTTCGCTACTTTCCCCATGGAGCCAAAATACAAATTAATGGTATTGCTGGTTAAGACAACAAACATAACAATATTATTTCTCACATATCTACTAGAAAATGATCAATAGTAAACAACCATGACTTACCAGTATCAGATCCGAAATTTGACCGTGACAGGCTTTGCCGAAATACCAAAAACTACCAATGAAACTAGCAAATTTAATTTTCCGCGAATGAAAAGCTTACGAGATGTTACACAAACCACTGACATGTCAAAACTAGTTCAACACTCTGGCATCTTTGTTGCACTCGAATGAATACTTTTTCTCCCACATTTGGATCAGGAGATATATGCGGTGCGCTCACTTACACACTACGCTCAGTTACCCCAAACGACTCTACATGTTTTAATCGACTATGTTGTGGAATAATATGTCAATGTCTTCATCTTCATCTTCAGAAGTGCCAGAGTCAGTGTCAAACTTGTAACTCTCCTTGGTACCTATAAAGCGCAGTACGTTGTCCGGAACTGTGTAAGAAAAGCAGCATTTTCCTATCCTCTTTAGGCCGAAGCTGATATGTAAAATGGCATTGAAAGTTTTTATCGACAAATGGTTGCGAACTTTTGTTTTGACAATATTCATTTGGCGGAAAATGCGTTCAATATCTTCGTTAGAATGTGGTAATGATAATAATGATATTGTAAACGATGATAAATCTGCAAAGGGGTTATTGCCTGCTGCATCTTTATAATATATTACTTCATTCTAAAACTCTACAGTGGAAGATGTGCATTCCCATTTAGTGTGCACTATGTTTCTGCATTGGGACATGAGCCGGTCTATTAAAGATTCAATAGCGTATTATAGATTCATTAGCTTGTAACTCTTTAGCAATATCAACTATAGAAGGTTTGACTGCCTTAAAGTTTCTTGCACAGAAAACGAAGATACTTTCTCCAGTAATTTAAAATTAATTGGTAGCCCAGAACGCAGCTCTTTCACAAGTTTCAGCGTGAAATTAATGCACCGTTGACGCAAATTATTTTCTACTTCTAGAAGAAGTTTGCACTCCCGTAATTTCGTCCCATGTATGGTCTAGGATCCAAATAACTCTCTATGTTTTGTGAAAAGATATCAACTCTCGCAGTTGGGTTCAAGATACTTCCACATATACATTGAACTAAGCCACGCAAATCCTTGTATAGTTTTGTTGGGTCAACATTGTTGCTTTCGACCAGTTTGTTCACTGCTTGAACTTCATCCAAGACCGGCTTTAAATACAACAAGTATAAGTCATTCACAGTATCATTGTACATTTCATAAAGTGTTTCTGCTATAAAGCAGTTATTATCGCGCGTGGAAACTTCAAACAGGAGTTTCAATTCTAGCCATTGTTCCAAAATACTGTTGATCGCTGGCTCAATAGATATCCATCGGGTGTTGCACATTTGTAGAATTAGTAATGGGTCGGAGCCACAGTTGATCACTTGGTATACATTTTTATAATATAGCCGACGGTTCGAAGAGTGACTGAACCAATTGTAGGTTTCTCTTATGAGGAATTGAATGGTGCGAGGTAGTGTCTCTTCTGTCGCATGAGATCAAGCCAACTGAAATGAATGGCACACGCAGTGAACTAAAACAGAGTAATCATTGCCAGTTGCTTTTTTTAATAAGGCATGCACTCCATTGCTAGTGCCGGTCATTACTGTAGTTTTATTTGTACCGATATCTATCAATTTCTTCATATCAAAGTTGAGAGCAGACAATAATTCTTGAATGCCGTTAACGATGCTCGTTGCAGTGCCATCTTCAATCTCAACTAACCTCAAGAAGGTGGAATTAATCGGCTGAAATATCTTATCGGCACTCCCAACATTTTGTTGACGGGAGTGTCTGCAGACTCAGCTAGTAAGAGACTATAATCATGATCTCCCAAATCTGACACTATATCTTTCATAAAATGCGGCGCCAAAACATTTTTATGGTATTAGTACATTTAGTGCAATGTACTCGCAAGTATCCGCTTTTGCTATCGCCAAATCTGTTTTTACATAGTTCGGATAAATGGTCAACAGCCATAATTGAACAATTTGCGTACACAAACATAGCTAAGGAACCTTCTGCGCTTGTTCTCTCTGTATTTACATCAACTTAATTACACTCTGGCTCTTCATTTGTTGTATGGATTTTTTAAGGTTTTGCTGATGAGGTATGTAACTTTAGGTAATGCACTTTTGCAATAACATCATATTTGCAGTACTTACAGTATGCTTTCGTCGTATCATTTTCAACAGTTTGCAACCACTCTTTAAAATCCGGCACTTTTTCCCAGTGCGACCTGTAATGCTGACTATATTTGGGCGGAATATTGGTTTAATCAAACACTTTACAGCACTTTTCACTACGTAACAACTTTGAATTTTAATGAAAATCACGCTATCGATATGTACGATTTCAATTTTTTCGATAAATGAATGGGAAATGGGAAATCCCCGGAATTCATGAAAGAAGCATCGCTTCTGTATTTTTGATGATCCTTTTGCAAGTGGCAAAGGCGTAGAAACATGAAGGAGTGTCATTTCAGCCCACATATTAAGTCATGTTCTAATCGCACATCTGTGAGCCTAAAAAAAATCCACCTGCACCTGTGCGTTGATATTTGCAGTTGAACTAATTAACAAGGCGTCGCTTGCTAGAAACAAAAGGCGGGAAGGGTAAATAGGTTTTGAAAGGATGTTTGCTTACCTCACGTACAGTTAGCTTCGAAGTTTCCTTAGTTTTTAGCTCAATGGTTTGCTTTTAGATCGTAGTTCAATGGGGCATGCAAACGAAAGCTATTCACAAGAAAGGGCGAGAATTTTAAACAATCGCAGCCGAATACTCCGGTTTTAAACCGAGCAGACACTTTTCGTTTTCGAATGATAATCAATGACTTTTTTGTAGTATCAACTGGGCTATTCAGCGCATTGTTTGTGTTGCTTAGCTACCGATAATGTCAATTTTAAAAATTAGCGTTTTTTCAGGTGGACTTTTATGCTTAAAAAATATGCTATATGCCGAACACCGAAAAATATGCTAAGCAACATGAAAATATGCCAAATCTAGCATAAAATATACTAAATTGGCAACACTGTCCGTGAGCTTAGACTTGACTCCACGACTCCTCGATGACAAGTCACCTTCTCCATGATCGGTGTTGCCATCCCAGCATCTCTACCCGTTAAGATGGATTATACGGTCCGATGTACAAGTCGCTTCATGTCATAATCCTTATAGCGTTGTGGTAGTACTCCTGCATTGACTCGTTGAGCTCGACGCGGTAGCAGATCTTCAGCACATTTGTCTCCTTGCACAGCTGCATGGTTCACTGGTTGTTTGTTGGCAGGCTCTTCAGGTTCTGAACTCAGTTGGAACCCAATCACCACTTTTCCAAGGAAAAACGCATGAAAAATTATTTTTGAGATTTCGTCATCGAAGTACTCATGCGATGCTAACTCTACCTTCGATGGATTAGCATGATCTCAATTGAGATGTAGAGTAATGTTTATAACTTTTTTAAATTTTGATTTAAGTGAATTACATTTGATTTTTGAATTTGCTAGTTATATCGAGTATAAATAAAGTATTGTCCAACCAAAACGCACGATGCTAATTGTAAATATTATTACTATGCTAATATTTTTCATTATATTTAACAGAAAGATCTATGATAATTATGTGTAAAACAAAATATCGCCCAAATGTTCGCCACAGCTACGGTGACATACTTCTATCCGATGGTCCATATTTTCAATGACTCTGAGACATAATTGAGGTTCAATGTCGTTAATGTGCTGAATTATCTCATCCTTTACTTACACTTTTTCTTTTAAAACTTGAAAAAACTGATGCTAAGTTTTTCGAAAAAAATTTATTTTATTGTTCTCACAAACGGTCGTCTTAAAGTCTACTCTACAACTAACTATTACAATACTATTTTACATCTTATATTAGCTCTAGATTTTATGCACCGTGAGAAGATGCATTAGATCTACTTAGAATTAAAACATCATGTGGAAATTTGTCCACTCATCCAAGAAAGCATCAAATTAGTTCAAAGAATTATTATTTAAAACAAAACAATGTTGGTAGATTAATATTGAAGCTACGTGATTAGAATCTAAGCAATTCAACAATCACATACTAGAAACAACAACATCGTATACATCATATGATACTGAAGATATTGTGCCTTGGAGGATATGTAACTTTTCCCCCGTTTGATTTAAAATTCTCCGGAATATTTCCAATTTTTGGAGTTTTTGCGTGTGAAATTTAGATAATTGATTTTGATTTTTTGTACTTTAGGTAGAGTATAACTATGAAACCAATTATGAAAATTAGTATGAGCGAAATCGATGAAAGTCTTTCAATGTATTCCAAATTATCAAAAATTTTTTAACATTATCCTGGTAAAATTTATTTGTTTTGTTAAATTAAAATTATTAAGGGGTTCTGAATAGAAGAACCTGTCTACAAATTTTTCATCAGAATTAGTGAGAGCCTGATTTAATATTTGGATAGTACGATTGTTAATTGTGATAAGGTAATTTCCAATTAATTTTAATTTTCGATTATCGCATTTGTTTACAAGTTCGAGATTTTTCATATTTCTGCATTTAATGGAGTTATCATCAATTTTTACAATCTCCGTTGTTTCTTTTTTAACAAAAAGGCAATTATTATTTACAATACAATGATTCTAAGGTGTCAACTCGTTTTCATATTGAAATACATTCGTCATCCATTGCCACTTCCAAATTGTCAATCGTTGGAAGGGCTGTTTTCAATTTATAATTAATAAGCTTGTATGAATTTGGAATTTTTATTGCTAAAATTAATTCGTTTTCTTTAACTTGAAATATGTTAGTCTAGTTCTTACGTTTGTAATGATTTAATGTCTACGAGCGAACGCGGAACCGACCTCTCATCGGTTCTAGACGTTAAGTCTGAGTAGTGCCAACGGATGGTACCAACCGGTCAACCAATCCGTGCACCGTAACCCATTCACGCGGTGGCTGCCTGTCGGCCAGCTAGATCGGAGAGGATTTCGGTCGCGGGTCTCCGAATGGGTTACGCTCATTTACAATATTCAGCCACCTATACATCCCCGTTTTCAAACGCGTTACAAAACAAAATCATACGGAGAGGAAACCTACTTTACGTCACTCCGTATTTCTTCATCAACCAGTCAAGAACAAAAACCTAATTTTTACTTCGTGTTCCCGAATTTCCGACGCGGTACCGAAAAGTATACTACGTTAACTCAACCCGACTGAAGCTATGTTCAAGAAAAATCAAAATCAACTAAGGTACCGCGTACCGCGCGCGACGCGAAACCGACTTCAGCGGATTTTCTCAAACCCTACCTTCGCGACGGCATACTTACCCTACACCTCATTTCCCGCTGAAAAGACGAACCACTGGAAAGGAAAGTCGTGTTTTTCGTTAGCAATTCATTTTGTTATTTAAGTGTGGCTTTCATATTTTTTGCTTTCAGGGTAAGTGTACAATATATATTTTTTTTACTATGATTACATGTAACGTTCAATCGAACACATACGTATAAATAAAAAGATTACACGATTAAAATTTTGGTTTTTAAAATTCAAATGTGAGAAAAGTTTGAAATTATACAAATACGTTTCCTTTTTTTTCAAACCAATAATAGTAAAATGGCAAATTAATATACAAACGTTTAAATTGTCAATACAATATTGTATGTTTTGAACGGAATTAAAATATGTGGGAACTTAATATTATTTTTGATATTTTTAATATTTTTTTTTTTAAATCAAGCTACTTATTCTTCACTACTTCTTTCCACTCCAAATCTTGTATGAAAATTCTAGCCGGGAGAGGATAAGCAAGACATTGGAACTTCTAAAACAAAACATTCTTTGAAGAGCTTTTCACGTTAATTTCATTGCTTGTTCATCAATCATTCTTGCTCCAGGTTGTATGTATCGTAAAATTGTTTCGTTTAATATTTTCATCTAACAATAAATTTTCGACTATAGGTTAAGCATCTTTTCTTCTTCTTTATCGTCAAAATTAAATTCTAATTTTTATTTATTAGTTCATATATATATATAAACGTGTAAATAATATTCAATATATCGATTAACATTAAGCCTCGGAGCTATTTATTTTATTTATTTTCTTTTAATATAATTATTTCTTGGTTTCTAAAGAGCTTCCAAATTTTAATTATTAACCATGAAAGCAATTAACTTCGCAAAAATTGGGATTATCTGTGTGCACTTCGAATCGAGCTTTTGAGTTAGTCGAAGATTTTATTTTCATTGAATTGACTGAACACCGGATGTAAAACATCATTAAATAACAAAGAAACTATGTTATCGAATCATTCATTACATACATAGAGACATTTGTTACAAAGGCTAATAAAAGTCAATTCAATATCCTTTTCTTAGTTGAAAATCCACTGATTGCGAAAGATTTAGCATTTTTATAGCTTTTGTTTCCTTGTTACGCCACATAGCATATATATTACTTCAATAACATTTTACAAATACTAGTAAATGGATTAAATTTTTAATGTGGAAAACGAAGAAAAGGTATTTTTCTTAATTGTTTTCTTATTCGATTAACAATTTCCTCATGTCCATGATTTATTTGATTTCAGAAACATTGTTTGACTCAATGGTTGTCGAAAAACATGCTTTGCTTTTAAAACCATACATTTCATTAGTTTAAAAATTTGAAATTTGTTTCATTATTAGCTTTTATGTCATTGAAAATTATGTTCGTTACGTTCCAGTCTTTTTTTTAACTTCAATAGCAATTAAGAAAAATCTATCTTTTTCTTTTATTTGTTTTTCAATGTTTGTATCTTCAATTGTTCTGTTTTATTCTCAAAAAAAAAAATGTACGTTCATAATTGTACACATCAATGTTTAAACTCTGATCAAATCAACTTAGCATCAGTCTTAAAAGTATTCGTTTTACCCTTCAGAATGCTTTTACGACCATTACAATGCTAACCCAAGGCGCAATCCAGCAATTTATGAAATTGCGTCCTCTTACCCCGGTAGCATGACAAAGATCAATCATGCAGAAGCTAGTAAGCATTCAAGCTCCATCGTGATTGTTCTCAATCACATAACCTTAACGTCAATGCTGACTTGAGACATTCTAGGGGTGAATCCTCATTGCAATCGTGGCAGACATGTGTCGAGCGTATGAATTTCAAATGACGGATTGGCGAAAGCATCACATATTTATCGCCTTTTTATACACGACCACTTGCAAAATGGCTAAGCATCAGCGGCGCACTGATTTTATCGGTCTAGCGAGAATTAAGAACTAAGTTACATCACCAGTTACCCTCGTCCAAAAGCATATTTACCTGAAATGTTTACGTTTGGGTTTAGGTTCTAACACAGAATCTTCACTTTATCCACAAAACTCACAATAGAATTTGCACATAAAAATCCCGCTGCGATAAAAGCAATTCCTCTCGATGGCACTCGCTACCCACACACTCCGCTACCATGTGGCTGTCAAAATTCTGTTGGCATCCCACGATAAAATAGACGTGGGATGTGCACCGGTCGCAACCAACGTAAAATGACAAGCCACCTCGCAGCAAAGTGTGTTGGTAGTGGTCACCAGCGCGTCGCATGATTCATTACACGTTCTTTAATTTGTAGTGGTCAAGCTTCGTATCCGTTATTTCAGTTGCTTTTGCAAACTTCGGTGGACAAGGCCATGTTCACTAATGCAATGCTATCGATAATTTGATTTAACTTTTTTTCCAAAATCCTCAATTTAAGACTATGGACCATTTGAAGCTGATTGGAAATAATAAATCGTTCGCTCTTTGATAATTGATTAAACTATTAATCTGATTTCTGTCTGCTTTCAATATTGTTTTCAAATAAGTGATTGTTTCATTCAAATAAGAATTTATTTTGATTTGTTTATTTAAATTTGTTATTGCGTTCCCATTGTTCTCTTCAATAATTCTCAAATGTTCCGAAATTTCCGTCCTGTCGTCATCGTTCATAGTTCCGAAAAGCCATTTGTGTATCGTTCCTACAACGTTAATAAGTAAGCGAGCAGTCATACAAGCAAACTGCTCGAAAACTTTCCTATCTCCTATTCAAAATTATAATGACAGATTAAGAAAATATATATATGTAATTATTTTCCTTGTAATTGTTATTTGTTGAATAGTTTTTCTTCTTATTATTATATTAAATGTAACTTTATATCAATTTACATCCATAATGAATTTTTTACGTTTTCATTAATTATATTCTTCATGAGATTTAACTTTTATTACTATTTACAATCTTTTTCATGTTTTTTTTTACTTAATCAATTTTGCAGGCCAACGGTGTATTACATCATGGAATGCATTCGAGTTCAGCTGATTGAATTTTTACCGGTATGCACGGGATGGAAGAAAAAACAAGTTTTTGGAACGGCTCGAGAGTTCAGGTTGAACTACGAGACGGGTGAGAAGGCGAAAAATTCTAACGACATCCGGGCGACTTTTGTGCCGTGCTCAAATTGCCGTGCAAATTGTGGATATTTTACGGTTCGACATCGCGGCGAGTTAGTATTTTCGTTTTTCGCGAGAACGCATTGATAGGAACTGCTGCCGCCGTTCATCAACTGAAAACTCGAGACGATGGTGAAAAGTGAATCTAGGAATTGTCTTAAATTGCTACCCTGAGAAGTGAATGAGGAAAAATCTTTTCGCGCGTCGCGGAAAATCCACCTGACGGAAATCTTGCACTATTGAAGGGTAAGAGCTGAATCAGAACCGCTCGTTTGCCGAGATCGTTTTGTGTGTTTAAGAAAAATTCGCAAATCAATTGAAAAATTTTCCGAATAGCATCGTTCTAAGGAAACAGTTACATTTTGAAATTGTTTCGTGGCAAGTCGCCGTTTGTGCTTAGCCCGAGCAAAATTGTCGAGTGTCTAGGAATTGTCTAGTGCGTGAAAAAACGCGTGAATATTGCCAAAATTTCATTGCCAACACTTGGAATACTTTCCGACGAAATGGCCAGTATGTGTCCTTGGTGACAAATTCCCTTCACGACTAGTGCAGAAAGTTGTACGATTTTCTGTTTATTTGTTCGATATTTTCCGTTTGGGGTTTTGCATTTTGGTGGAGTTTTAGTTTTCCAGAACTTTTTGTTGATCGGACTAATTTTTCAGTGCCTACAAAGGGTAGTCACGCGAAAAATTTTCAGTCAGGAGTAGAAACTGCAACAACGTGACTTGGCCACCACCTACAAAGTCAACACAGATCCAATATTGCAAGGTAACGTTTGCACTGTCTAAAGATTTTTCAGCACGAACGAATCACATCTTCGTTCCGGGTGTAAGTTGATACGCGGATGCGGTCGAGACCATCAGCGTTTGCATGTCTACTTGCCCGAGTGATGTGCCCCATGATCGAAGATGAATCACATTTCATGCAATCAAGTGGAGACTTGGTTTTGCTGATATAAAGCGTCTCTAGTAACGGGTTTTAATCATCGTTATTATATATATGTATTGCTTGTTTTTCTTAGTTTGTATTGTGTCGGAAAATATCGATTTGCTACATAATGATGAAAAGATAAAAGCGTATCTTAACTCTCCAATTCAAAAAAATATTTGTGTGTACTGCGATATCGAAAGTACATATTTGTATTGATTAAAATGAAACTTATACGAAATTCCTCGAATTATTATAAAAGAATAACTGCGGATCCGCCGAATATTCCCTTGCTAATGTATTTTATCCAGACATTTTTTTCTGTTCTCTTTTTCTCTTCGGTAACCTTTTTCTTCGAGACTTAGACTAAATAATTTTAATGATACAAAGATTAAAGTATCAATCAAGAACACAATAATTACGAAGAGAAATATCTTGAAATTTACGTAGTTGAAACGATTTTTTTTCCAATGTTCCTACTTTTCTGTTAGTTATTCGAAATCGGCAAGACATTGATATCCGCCGAGAGCGCCCTTGTCTGGGGACGCGTGAATGCGCTGGCAGGCTAGCATTGCGGTGTCGTGGGGCGGGTTCATTCCCCCAGCACAAGGACCCACTACAAAAGAATTTCGCATTCACGAATTCTTGGATCTCAAAGAACAGGCGACCGAAGTCGAAAATTGCTTGTTCAGAGAACAAGTTAAACAAGTGAAAACAGACGGACTTAGGGTAACCTCGTCATTACCCGACGATGCTCATGACCAACAAATAAGAGTGGGACAACCGGGTGGTGATGGTGCCCCCTCGCACTCGCCCAACCGGATCAAGATCCATAAACGTTGCAGTGGCCATATCTTTCGATTCTGAGTGGAAAACTCATACAACATAACTTGTATGAGCCTTCCCATCAGAGGAGAAATACACCGGTGACCAATTTATGTCATAGAGTTATGCAATCGGATCACATAACCCTATGCCATAAAAAGGCACCTTGTTCGAGGCCACTCAACCCGCGAGAGTTCCTGAAACAAAAGGAGGAGGTCAATTTTTTTGTAGGGAAAGCCGTCCACCGCACCGGGTTCTATACCCGGTCAGATCCGACGGAATGGAAAGTCCGTTTTTACCAATTATTGATTCATTTTATTGTTCTTAAATTGGATTCAAAATAAACATTGACAATTACGATTAAGCGGTTCATGTGAAAAATAAAATGTAGAATTGATTTTCTTTGTATTCAGGATAGTTTTACATAATCGAAATATGTTTAAGTTTTTTGATTAAACACAATTTATTGCCCTCATTTATCTAGTTTATTATGATGATCGTAGAAATGAGCTTAGTCGACCATTATAATCGGTTGTGTTTTTATTTTCAAGAATTTCATTAAGAACGTTTCGTTTCATAAACTTATGATTTATATGTACACTATTTGAAATACAATTTTTTTGATTGATTCGAAGCAGTGCAGACGATTATAAAACATCGATTATGCTAACTGCTAGTTGATGTGTAAGAACAGCATCATTGCATCAGTTTCTTTTAATTTTCTTTCTAAACAGTCATTCTATATCAATCACTCGTTAGCATGCCAAGTATAATTATTTAATGTAACAATTACAAAAATTTAATAAGGCCAATATAATAAGGACATAAAAAGACGAGCGTTCATCGACGAAGCGAGGTGTGTAAGTCCTGGAAATGTTTTGTTTTTTTTTTCTAACTAAAATCAATATCGTCAAAATATATCTCATATAGATTAATGGCAATACACTTTCATTTTTTTCGACTTTCTATTCCAAATGAATGTTTTTATTTTAAACACAATAAACTGTTGTAAACTACTTCGAATTTCGTTAAAATAGCTCTAGATAAATATTTTAGACTTGCAGTTCGATTGGTATCAATAGGAAGCAATTGTTCAATAATTTAGCATAAATAACTTTCATTTGCATTAAATATTTCACTGTTCAAAACATATCCTATCATAATTTATAAATCAATGAACTGCTACATCCATCTAGTGCTCATTATTGGAAAAATCATGCGCACTGTGTGCAAATTAGGTTTATATCGATTTTTCTAGAATAATCAAATTCCAGTAGAAATTGTAGTATCACTAACCAAATCAGATTCCCCACGTTTTTCATGTATTTGAGTTTATTCTTAGTGTCTTCCTCAAGATTATCAAATTTAGTTGATGTTTTTGCGATTTCAAGTTTTAATTCTTCAATTTGTTTTCGAAGTTGGCTCGCTTTGTTGCGAGATATTTGTAATTCCTGTTTCTGATGAGCGATCGTCTCATTTTCTAACACCGCATCGCCGAAATTGTTGAGTATAAAATCAACAGCATTTTCAGGATTAAGATCTGGTTCCATTAAAAATTCCACTATTGCCTTGCGAAGCGTTTCCATTACATGCATACGTTCCAAATATTTTCTATACTCATCTCGTCCCGTCTGCAAGCAAATTCCTACCGCACGTAGACGTCTAGCTTTTGTTGTGATCTAGCGTGATCTGTTTTTATTGCCATCCCAGCTTCGGTCTTCGTGCTTACACTCATACAGCAGGTACGCATTCACTGACTTAAATGGAACTCATTTGACGAGAAACTCGGCAACAGCGCTTGACTGCCGTTAATCGATTTTACAACCGCAGCACGAATCGAAAACCACTGCTGTTCCATCTCGCTTCTATAAGCTCGTCATGGACGTCTTTAGACTGTCTTGTAATGTTTACTTTTCTCGTTTTTCAGGGAACGTGGTCAACAAATATTTCCACAAAATATCACTTTGGGGACGCAGACTCGATTCACTCTTCACACACAACACGCATTTACAAACTTCATGGTTTTTTTTCAACCCAAATAAAATCTTCCGATGTGTGCACATTCTTTTCCCCCGAAACAATCTTCGCGACCTTTCCACGAAAACTCCGTCGCGAATCCATCACTCTCGGGGTGATATTTTCCTATCGTCCGCACTCTGCGATAATTTTGCCTTTCTTTCTCGCGTTGTCCACACTGGTTGGCGATCTCCAACCAACTCCTCCGGAGCAGCGGATTGATTCTTAGCATCCGTTGTCTTTTCTCGTTGTAACACAACTGAATTTCCTCCTGTTTTTCAGCCCGTTATCCAAGTTATAATCGCAACCTCTATAAGACTTAGTGAAAATTGATATCCCCATTGCAACCAATCGATTTACAGTGCAATGGTCATCAAAGGCCTCGTAGTGGATAGGCTCAGAGCTCCATAAATTTGTAATGCTGCAAGAAGAGTGAAAAGTAATGCCGTTGCTATCGTGATGTGAATTGCATATGAACGATTTTGATATCCATTCATAAAATTCTGACTTTCGCTACGAAGAACGCGCTTTAAGAGACGATATATATATATATATATATATATATATATATATATATATATATATATATATATATATATATATATATATATAGATATATATATATATATATATATATATATATATATATATATATATATATATATATATATATATATATATATATATATATAATAAACCTAGGCTCACGCAGACGAAAATATATATAATCTGGCAAATTAGGGATAAAACTCGAGGTGCTGAAGGAGGCATTTGTACGTGGTTATGATTATGCGAAGGGTAAGAAGCAAGGAATTGACGAGCATTGCTTGTAGCGGTACGGCTTGTGCGGTACATTTGTTGATAATACTGATTGTTCGTGGCTGTATAGCTTTCAACATAGTGGAGAGTAAAGCATAAGCCAACATGCACACTGCTTCCAACTACGACCGTTAAGAGTCTGATCAAGGCAGCATCTTAATTATTTTTGTGGTTGAGCGAACGTAACAGCAGAAATAATATGAGCACTAAGAAAGTAATAGTCAAAAAGGTTGCAGGTAAGTTAAGAAGTATATATGCTACAAAGAGATGGAAAGACGAATGAATATTGTAAGCATCGTAACAAAGCTAGAAAATGCGGGTCATATATATGGTTATAAGAAATAAATGGATGCAGATAAAGTAAGACTAACTGAAAAGATGCGTTAATTTATCGTAAAATATCATTTTGAAAATCGAGTAAACAGCTAAAATGGTAAATAAAAACGCAGTTAGATAAACATGTATATTCCCGGCGACAGTCCATGTTGCTCTATCGCTTCCGGTTGCACTGGAATCCACAGATTTTGAACTCGCGAATCGTACGAAGATTTACTACTTTCATCATCAATCGACCTGGAGGTTGTTAGAAGTAAACTTCTTTGATTATTTGAAAAGTTTTGGATAACTTGGGTTGAACTTATCAAAATTTTACCACCAATGAGCGTTTTGGTTGATTTCATATTGAGCTTGATTTTTGGCATGGATTCAGCTGCGAATAAGATGGCATGTCAACAGAGTATACTGGATACGTTACTGTTCCTTTCTTCTGTGGTCTATATACTGAGGGAGTTTGAGTTGAATTAGTTAGCAAATGATGATGCCGATTGCGCTCATGATTGTGATGTCGATTTGGGTTAGAGTACGTAGGATTACTATTCCTTTTTAATATATCAGCATTTGGTGCAGATGTTGGTAAAGCATGATCGTATTCCAAGTCTAGCTCATAGTTTTGATGATGTAAATTTATTTGCTTATGATGCTGTGACTTTTCTAAATAACGTAAAGTAGTTTATGGAGGTGCTGCAATTATAGTCAAGCTTGGGATGAAGCTATTATCCGGAATACTACGCTTAGTCGTTGAGGTTGTGCCGTATGCAACTTTCTTCAACCCTGCGGCCACACTACGTTCTAAGTTATCGATTTTATCTAGATATCTGGCTCCATTTCCTGTACTGCTGCTACTAACGATATTACTAACGCCATTGGTTAAAAACTGAGAGTTCTGATTTTCATTTGAAACTTCCACTTTTTCTAGTAAGAATTTCAATTCTCTTGATCGACTCGCTGTAAGGATGAAAGAGATAAGAAAGTTTAAGAGCAGTTTGATAGGGTAACTGCTCGACCGCTACAGAGGGCCGGTCTTTCAGATAATATGGGCGCGCCCCACCGTTCTGTTATGTCTAGGGGCTCTTGTCGGGTAGAATGGCCTTCCACTCGCGTGCCCTTTTATGATATAGGGTTATTTGATTCCATTGCATAACTCTATAGCATAAATAAGTTACGTTTGTGCTTCTCATTTGTGGGAAAGAGTCATACATAGTGTTTTTGTATGAGTTTTTCACTCAAATGGGAAACACATGGCCCCGTCTACGTTTGGATCTTGATCCGGTTGGGAGGGTGCGAGAGGGCACCACATCCATCCAAATGCCCCACTCTTATTTGTGCGCCATAACGATCGTCGTAATGACGAGGTCTCCGCCAGCACATCCATTTTTGCTCGTTTCCACTTGTTCTCTGAACAAACAATTCCAACCCAACCCCCAAGTTACCTCCATTTTTCGACTTCGGTCGACCTTTTCTGTGACCCAAGAATTCGTGAATGCGAAATTCTTTTGTAGTGGGTCCTTGTGCCGGGGGAACGAACCCGCCCCACGACACAGCAATGCTAGCCTACGAGCGCATTCACGCGTCCCCAGACAAGGCCAATCTCGGCGGATCTTAACATCTTCTTCCGGCGAGCCAGCAAACCATCGCTGCAGTCCTGTACGGACATTTTTATACCTACTTTCACTACATATGGCACTAACTTTTGCGTAAATATTTGTTAGTTCATTTTTGATTATTGGATCAGTATCAATAGGCAATGTTTGAATTTTATTTCTAAGGCAATCGGCTGTCTGTTTGATGTTGTCTACGTTGATGATATGGAGTATGGTTTTGGTGTCCTTTATTATTTCGGTTTGGCCCATCTTCACAGTTGCGTATCCATTTTCAGTGGTTATTTGGTGAAGTTTCAGCCCCGCTTCGATTTGTGGTAGCACTAGAGCTAGTAGCGTCAGTATGCGAAATGCTAATATTGTCACCTGCAAATTTACGCGGTCTTTTAATATTGATTGGGTGGTCTCTAACCCTTTTCTTAATTCTATATCTACGTTCATTCTTACAGTAGTTTCTTTTATAATTCTTAATTGGGACAATATTTCTAGTTCCTTCGTAATATTCTCTAGATTCTTTAAGTTTATTAATTACCTTTTCTTTTTTATTTTGTGCTAACTGTGTCAACTGTGTCAACTGTGCAGCATTGCTCTGCATGGCTTGATCAGGGGTCATTTTAATTGTTCAATGGTACCTATTCTTATAATTATTTACTGCGCTATGCATTTTTTGAACAATACTTAAATTTAAATTACACATTGAAACTAGTTCCTCCTGTAATGTACTGTGGAACCTGTTTATATCACTGTTATTAGGGGTAGTTAGGTGGATCTAAACTTCCTGTTCTCTTAAAAAACCTAGTAAGCTCATGGGATTAAATTCGTTTTCAGCTACAAGCTTTCTTGGCTTTCCAAACTTTGAGAAGCGTTCTTCCAGCACTCCTTTTTTTAGTCCAATGCTTATTTAGCATATGATAGACATACGCTTACCTGGTATGTGATCTGATCGCTGTTCTTCTTGAGAGTGCATTGTGGCATTATTTGTTAACACATCTATTGATTCGTTACCTGTATGGTTTGCATCCTTGTTTTCGGGGATTCTACTCAAGAATCGGCAAACTTATTCTGTTTACCTTTCAAATATTCTATGACGATTTGGTATTCCTACAGTTTAAGCAACCATCTATGATTCCTTTGACTGAATTCCTTTCCAGTATATTTTTTGTTCAAACACTTAATGGGCAAATGGTCAGTAATGATTTTGTACCTATTACCCCACAGATAGGGTCGAAAATAAGTCACTGCCCACATGATGACAAGAAACTCTATATCCATTACCGAATATTTTTCTCATGGTCATTCAAGAACGTTGACGCATAACAGACGCGCTGTTCACCTTGTGTCAGCACCGCTTCCAGTGCATAGTTACTTGCATCCATGTACTATGGGAATCGCTTTGAAAAATCTGGAAGTTTAAGGATAGGATGTTTATTAATGCTAAGCTTTAATACTTCAAAGGCGTCAATAAATTCAGGGTCGTTTGTGTTTATGATTTTCCCTTTTTTCAGATATTTAATCATGTGGCCCGCAATCTTCGCGTAATCTTTTACGAAGTCCTTGTAAAACCCTGTAACACCCAGGACGCCCTTGAGTTGTTTGTCAATTTTTGGCAAATGGTATTCTTGTATACATTTAATCTTATTAGCGTTTGGCTTCATGCCTTCGGGAGTTAAGATGTGTCCTAAAAATTTTATTTTTTTCATGAAGGAGCACTTGTCAAATTGTATTTTTAAACCATGCCCACCAAGTATTTTAAGGATCAAATTTAAAGAGTTAATATGTTCTGGTAGGCTAGTTGAAAACACCAATATATCCTCTAGATAAACGACACAAATTTGATTGATAGAGTCACAGAATATGTCATTCATAAGCCTTTGGAATGTCGCTGTCGCATTCTTTAAGCTGCTGTTTTTGGAATGTCATTATGATGTACCTTGATTTGGTGGTATCCCTTGGCCAAATCAATCGAACTAAAATATTGGACTCTTCCCAATTTATCCAGGATACTGCCTATGTTTGGAAGGGGATATCTGTCGTCAATTGTGATTCGTTTAATTTACGATAATCTACGCAAATACGGAACTTCTGCCGGCCCAAATTGTCAGTGTCAGTATCGGTGTCACAATAGAGGAAGCATTTTTTCTATTTGATGCACTGATTATACCAGGCTGCTCTATTTCTTGAATCGGTTTCTTAACTTCTTCTTCATGTTTCAGTTTACCATGGATGGGTTGATCGGTAGTTGTTTTAATTTCATGGCAAATGGAATCGGTATTAGTCAACTCGTCTCCATCTTTGTAAATCAGATGGTCGAACTTCCCAAGTAGGTCCCTGATATGCCTTTTTTCTTCCGAATTCGAATAGCTGAAGTCTATTTGTTTATTATCGGACTTAAGTTCAAAACAGTCAAAATTTATCTTACTATCAAACGAAAAAATGGGAATTTGGCTACCATTCTTAAAAATCTATAATTTATTTTCAAAATCTATGTTCCTGCAAATTCTACTCAGCAAATCCATACCAATTAGGATATCGTACGGTTGACCATCCAAACTGCGCTTACACCATCTAGTCGCGCGTTTTGGACTATAATTGAATTCTGGCGATATACTCGATACAATGCGGTCAACAAACTCAATAGTTATATTATTGATAGTCTTTAATTTCATTTTTATTCGTTCAAGCACTTTAAACTTGCTACAATCAACCCTATTAGATTTGATTATGCTATGGTAGAGCCTGTGTCAATGGGACATAAATATTTTAATTTGTCGATGGTTAAATGCGCAAAGATCTTTGTTCCAAGGCTCGGGCTCGATACTTTCAACTTCTTCCATTTGGATGCCTTCTGTCGTGTTTTTGTCGATTTGTCGTATTTCCATTGTTTTAGCTCGTTGATGAGCGTTTCTGAATTGATTGGACGTATTAGGAGTAAAATGCCGATATTGACCGGGAGAACAATGTCGTTCTTGTCTGAAATGATTTTGATTAATATGTCTATTTTCTCCTGCTTGAGGATTTTTATGTCTGAACTGATCAGAATTATTGTTATTTTTCATAAACTGCATTGAAACAGGATTATCCTTGTAAAAGTTGTCGTTTCTCTGTGAGTCGTTAGTATCATTTGGATGTTTGGTATTTTGTTGGGATTAACATGTTTGTTAGGGCGGCTATCATTAAGTGTCAAACTTCTATCTAAATTATTGTGGTCATATCCCACATATGAGTATAGAATAGTTTTTATGGCATGGATGTCGAAACCATCCTTCACATCACGTGAAGGATTCCCTGTTACCAGTTGTTTCACACGGTTTATTAATAATGTATAAAAGGTGCTTTTTATATTATCTCGATCAGATTCATAAATAGCGAAAGCGGTTATATCTTTTACAATATCTTCTGATTTTCTATTTAAGCCTACAATAGTACTTACTCTTAGATTTGTGATTCTCCACGATATGTCCTTGTAGTTTACGCTAGGCCGAAAATATTCTTGCTGGTTCCCAGTTTTCTGGATGATTATTTAGCAGAAGGTCTTTTGTACGTCCGATGATTTTTCCATTGAAAATTGCTTGCCAAAGTTGTAGTTTTTGATCCGCATCCATCCCATCCATTTGCGTGTTTACTGAGTTGATAAAACTTGCGAGCTCACTAAGATCTCCTTCAAATGGTTTCAAGTATTTAATTGCCACTCTCAAGTTGGACGCCATGCTCGGGGGTGTGTTGGCAGTAGACTATGTTTCCAATGCTCCTACTAACCTGTTTAACAACTCCACATCCATTTCTTCGTTAGTTGTTGCTTTCCTTTCCTGCATGATGACGAGTCGAGGTTGACGGCTCTTCTGCAACATTATCGTGAACAGCAATGTTTTCCGCAGAACGAACTGGGCGAGCATGCCCAGATGATTTCACATTTTCTACAGACCCGGTTTGCTGAAATTTGCGCACAATTCTCCCGATTTTGGACACATTTGGTCGATTATGCTGACCAAAGAAATCACGGAGTACACAAAATGCATGTTGCTTCAACAACTTTAACATGCTGCTCAATTGTGTACCACTCCATGATTAAATTTGTCAAATACTGAAACAAAGAAAAGACAAATTAAATTGGGCAAAACTTAACGTTAAGGTGTGACTCTCAATTAACGTCGTGCATTATGGTTGGACCTCCATTTATTACGATCATGGAAGGCAGAGTTAGTATCTGATGAGTATTTCGATGACGAAATCTCAAAAACAATAATTCATCCATTCCTCCTAGTAAAGGGTTTGCAGCACAGTAATATCAAGACCATCAAGTAAAATGTTTCTTCCGTTATCGAGGAAAGTAAACCGGTTTTTGATTCGGTTTACATGGACGTTGATTGCGCGATCACCCGACTGAACCTCCGTAAATGCCAAGTAAATGACTAAGCCACGCCTTTTCACAATAGTTGCTGGTAATCATTTCCATTTGTTGGCTGTGTGCGTTTTGATTCTCTCCTTTTGGCTCCGTGGTGTTAATTGAATTGCGGCTCTATATTCCTATTACGCTTGCAAGAACGGTCATTCTCTGGTTTCAATAAATTCAACTTAGTGTTCATAGTACGACCGGTCACCTGGAAGGTGAATTCATTCTAAGGGCGGCCCATAGTGTGTAACGATAGCATAGCAACAACTTTCGCAAAATCTGATCGGCATTCCTTCTCCCTCCAGCTTCTTTAATCCAGTTTTCAGCGAGTCAACAGATTTCTCAACTTGATTGGGGATGAAAAGATGCTGTTATGATATAATCAATACTATTTTCTCTGCAGAAACTCTCAAACTCCTCTGCAACCAGTTGCAGACCGTTGACAGAAACAAGTTGGGTAAACAGACCTACGCTCATGTCAGAAGGGTTTTGTATTCAATTTACAAAATGCAGTAACCAGATCGAATCAAATCAAGAAACATGTCAAAGACGATTTTATTGGAGAAAATATGAAATACGAAGATCATACTATTATTAACAAAGTTGAACGAATTTTGACTTCTGAGGTTTTAAGAATTGTTATTCTCATAAATATCTCCCTTGATAATTATTTCAGATGTCCATCCGTGACGGAGAAAACACATTTTTCATGTATTTCCCCCCTGTGCCCCCACTGAAGCAAAAACTGATAGTTTAACAACTGTTTTGAAAAGCTCCCATGAAAGCTTTTATTTCATACTCATATCGGCTACGTTTGATGATTTTTTTTTTCAGGGGCCACTCTCCTGTACTGTTATCATCGATTCACGGCTAATTTTTTCGAATCCTAGAATGGTTACAAAACCCTTTTGCTAGGAGCTCTCTCCCACCTCCTTGACTTGTTTCACTTATGAGCATTAAATGTAGGTACTCATCTTCAGTCATTCATGAAATTGAATCAAGTGTTCAAAGCATGCACCTTAAACGTTGAAGTTGGGAAAAAATAACTCAAAATTATTCAATCTTCGCATTTAAAACAGCCACCATTTTGTTTTACGATTACTGATACCACTAGCTGAACCGATTCTCAAAGATATTCATGACACCTATCATTCCTGCAATTTTCACGCAAATCCTAGCAAAACTGTAGTGTCTGAGTCGGTAAAAAGCGCATGTTGTTCCATAGCCATATGTTGCCATAGTAATAAATGCAGCGCATATTGTTCCATAGTAATACAGGAAAATTCAAACCGCTATAACATCGCTAAATATGATTCAATCTTTATGAAACTTTCAGGATAGATCAATCTTATAAATAGACATCCACGTATTTCATTGAATTTAAGGGTACCGTTAAGATTTTATTCAAGAAAACATAAAATCGATAAATCATACTATTACTAACAAAGTTGAGTGAATTGCGACTTCTCACGTATTTGTTGCTGTTGTACTCACCAAGGCCTACATTCCTTATTTTTTTCAGATTTTTCGGATCACAGGTGTCCAATCGCGAGGGGGGGGGACACAAATTTTTCGTGTATTTCCCCTCCCTGTGCGCCCCTCGAAGACCTGTTTTGAAAAGTTCTCATCAAGATCTTTCATTTGATACCCATATCGGCTACCTTCAATGAATTTTTTTTTTCGGGGGGTCACTCTCCTATATGGGAAGACCCCCCTTAAATACCTTATAAAATTTTTTTGTAGTTGAACTTTGAAGAGATCACCACTTAACACCTACACCCAAAATTTGATGTTTCTAGTGAATTACGACTTCTAACGTATTTGTTGTTGTTGTACACACCAAGGCCTACATTCCTGGTTTTTTTCAGATTTTTCGGATCAAAGGTGTCCAACCGCGAGGGGGGGGGACACAAATTTTTCATGTACTTCCCCTCCCTGTGCGCCCTCGAAGCAAATTTTGCCAAACAAAGACTTGTTTTGAAAAGTTCTCATCAAGACCTTTCATTTGATATCCATATCGGCTACCTTCAATGAAATTTTTTTTTCGGGGGGTCACTCTCCTATATGGGGAGACCCCCCTTAAATACCTTATAAAATTTTGTTGTAGTTGAACTTTGAAGAGATCACCACTTTACACCTACGCACAAAATTTGATGTTTCTAGCTTAAGTAGTTTCCGAGAAAAACTGCTGTGACACACGGACGGACGGACGGACGGACAGACGGACAGACTGGTCCCGAAACTAGTAGGGTTTTGTAAAATTATTTTACAAAACCCTAACTAGTGTATCGCAAAGCCCTTGCCGCGAAAAGGCTTTCTGCAATAGTTCGATTGTCTTTGATGCCGTTTTGGATTGCATTTTGTATACCTCTGACCAGCTGCTGAATGCATCAATAATAATTAAATACCAAAATCTATTTATGGGTCCCGCAAAATCGATATGGATACGAGACCATGGTCCGTCTGGTATGGACCATGATTGAAGCGAACACTTGGTCGGTGACTGGGAATTTATTGCGCAGTTTCCACACCTTTTGACTAGCCTGTCGATATCGTCGTCAATAGATGGACAGTCAACTTTGCATCATGCCAACAGTTTTATCCGAGCGACGCCTGGATGGCCTTGATGTTGCTCTTTTAATGTTGTCCCTAGGTAACAAGCTCGCACAAAGATGCGATGTCCATAAAAGATGCACCCTTGAATGCTAGTGAGTGATTCTCGTAGAGCAAAAAATTTTGCAATATCCGCATTATCGATCTGCTTTGAAGTTCGTGGGCACCCATTTTCGATGTAATCTGCAACTTCCCTCAATATGGGGCATCTCCTGGTTTCTTGTTTGAGAACATCTTCGTTAAACTTCTCTTGTTTTGATATGAGCCGCGAGATGGAGTCTACATATGCAAAACTTTCCATGTTAATCTACTTAATTTGGAAATTAAAAGCAAGCATCATTACTGCATATCTTTGTGGACGGCTGGCTGTGTAGACAGGTATACCTTCCTTTGCACTGAAAATCGCCAAAAACGTCTGATGATCGGTCTAAAGCTCGAACTTGCGACTGTAGATATAACGATGAAACTTGAATAATGCAAATGTCAACGCCAAGGCTTCTCGATGAACTTGTGAGTGGTTCTACTCGGTGTTTGTGAATAATCGCGTCGCGTGCATTATCAGCTACTTAGTCCTATCTGACATCTCATGCATAAGAACCACACCTATACCGTAACTCAATGCGTCTGGGTTAATACAAGGTCCGAGGAAAGAATATTCTTGAAATATTCGAACGCCTCTTAGTATAATTGTTTTCACTCAACCTTGGCATCCTTATGCAGCAACTCGTCCAGCGGTCTGCGAAGCTCCCTAAGCTGATGAATGAATTTACCGTGCCATGTTATGACCCCAAGGAAACCTTGCAATTGTTGAACGTCTTTCGGTGCCGGCATTTTGTTCAGAACTTCGATCTTCTCTGGACTCGGTCTCAAACTATTTTCGTTGATAACGTGCCCCAGGAATTTCCATTTCTTTTGACAAAACGAGCACTTTTCACTCTTGAAGTGAAACCCGTAGCTTTGGGGACGTCTCAATACTTCAAATAGATCGGCTTCCCATAATAAAGTCGTCAATGATGAGGAATGCACCTTTTCCTCCCCTCATCATTGTCTCGGGTAGTTGATGGAAACCTGAAGGGGTTTTAATGTCAGATTGAAGACAATTTACTCGGAAGGGACCGCCACTTATTTAGAAAAATTGGTTTGGCCTCTTCCTCTGGCGTGAGTGATGCCTTCATTTTATCGCATCGCCCTAATGCATTGTTGAAAAGAGACGAAAATTCCTCTTTCTTCTTCTTCTTCTTCTTAGCACTACAGCCCCTCTTGGGCCTTCGCTTCCTGCAAACACCGCCTCCAACTGTCTTGGTCCATTGACCACGTTCTCCAATTCCGAAATCCGAGCAGCGATGAACTGTCTTCGTCGATCGAGTCAGACCAGCATTTCCTCGGTTTGCCTACTGGCCTCCGCTCTTCAGTTCTCCCAACGAATACCTTTTTGCGTATCCGTTGTTCGTCCATACGATTCATGTGGTCAGCCTGTTGCAGTTTCCGCAGTCTTACAATCGTTGAGACCTCCGGATCGTCGAAAATTTCATACAGCTCATGGTTGTATCGAATTTGCCATTGGTCCCCGTCCAGCTTCGCTCCAATTATTCGCCTCAGGACCCGTCCCTCAAAGGCGCTCAATATATTTGCGGATGCTTCGGTTAGGTCCCGTGTTTTACACCCATAGCATAACACAGGTCTTATCACAGATTTGTATACTTGGAGCTCTGTTTTTCTGTGTATGCAGCTGGTCTTCAATACTGAATATAATATTTTATTTGCGAGCTGTATTCTTCGGCGTATTTCGTCTTTTTCATTGCCCTTTTCATTATTACGGCGCCTGAATACACAAATTCGCTCACATTCTCGATGCTGTATTTGCCAAGTGTGATATTTTGTGTATTTGAGTTATTTTTCCTTGACTGTGTCATGAGCTTTGTTTTATTTTCATTGATTTGTAGCCCTACTAGTTTTGCTTCGCTGTCGAGTTTCAGGAAAAGTCTTTTGGCAGTTGTTAATGACCGTGACAGAATGTTGATGTTATCCGCATAGGCTAATACTTGGTTCAACTTGTATAGTAATGTACCTCGCGTATCGACAGGTAGCTTCCGTATGACGTACTCCAGAGTCAAATTAAATAGCAATAGTGGACTTGGGAGGTCGTCAAGGTCATTGTCATTTTGGTAAGATGGACTAATTTGGCTGGGGTGCCAAGGCAAAGCATAATTTGGTACAGTACGTTATGATCAATACCGGCGTATGCTTGCTTGAAGTCAACAAAAATTTGGTGAACGTCTATGTTGAACTCCCAGCACTTTTGAAGTACCTGCTTGACAGTGAACAATTGGTATGTTGTTGATCTACCTGCCCTAACATCACCTCGATACACCCCAATAATACAGTTGGCCTATGATCCGACTTTATTTTCTAAGAACAAAGTAATGATATGCCTCTATAATTTTCGCACTGTAGCTTGTCACCTTTTTTGTGGATAGGGAATATAATTGATTGGCTCCAATCTTTCGGCATATGTTTTTGTTGCCAAATGTGCTGGATGTCTATGTGAATAGCTTGATGAACACTAGTGCCACCATATTTGATAAGGTCCACTGGAATCTCATCGATGCCTGGCATTTTATTATTCTTTTGGGCTTTGATGGCGGAACAAACTTCATCCAGAGTTGCTGGGGCCAATGGAACCTCTCCGCAGACATCTATAGGCTCCAATGTTCTGGACTTATGTGGAGGATTAAGGAGGTTCTTTCCCATTGAAACCCAAAATTTGGAATTTATACTATCGTAACAAACTGTCCAGCAAATTGGGAGTGTGAATTGGCAGGCCTGCGATTACAATTTATGACTGATTCTCAAAATTAATGTGTAACTCAATTTTACTAAGACAATTACAAAGTTTTTCCACCATTTAATTTGGAGATACTTGATTAAAGAAATTTCAACAGATTAACCCTCAAACTATTGAGCGTTTCAAGGAAGTCTTACGTCAGTTTTTAATATAAACCGCGAATTATGTTATTCATGTTCCAAAATGTGAAACTACCAATGCGTTATTCAAAATTTAACGATTATGAGTCATGCGAACTTACTTGGCGAAATTTGACTAAAAATTCTGATTTGGGTAAATTATCAATTTTTTGACATGAAGGAAATGATTTGACTGTGATATGAAATCTCTTCTTACCAAATAGATTGCTCATACATTTTCTCTTGCAACAGTGAGAGTTCTTTTTCAACGAAAGATTTCTTACAGTTATTTTTAACACAGATGATTTTTTGTATCATTACTAATCGCCCTTCTCTATATAAAAATTAATCTTAAATAGGCTACAAATATACTCGTTCTTACAAAAAATAGGAAAAATAAAAAAAATTATAACAGCATTAGGCAATGATTTCATTTTGCTATCCGATTTTTAAGTAGTTTAATTTCTTTGTTTGGAATTATCGTTCGTGTGTTCTGTTTTAGGTTTTGTAATAAAATCGAAGTCTAGTTACATATAGCTATGAACTCTAGCAAATTCTTCGCTCTAATACATGTACTTCTCACTAATTGCGTTGCTATGCCACGCTTGATTTTGAGGAGACCCTATCTCCAAGCCAAGACTATGATAAGAACCATTCATTGCAATGCAAGAAATTGAAGTGAATTTGGGCTAAGGACGTGAAAAATCTACGAGACGTCGATATTGATAAATTCCCTTAGCCAAGCGTGCCAATCTAATAACGTGGATATTAATAAACACATTTCGGCTTCCGAATTGACGATTTAGGATATGAACGTTTTCGCTAAGGACTTCTCCCAATGATATCCTACAGCGAAATCGAATTAATAGCGATCAGTCATCATTCTTGTTGAAAGCGCGGCTGTAACTACGATGCATTTCATCATGTCTCCATTTACTCCAAGACTCACTGAATTTGATGAACTATTTGTAAAGAAATTTTATATGGTTCAGTCAAAAGTTTCTGATGAATTTGCCCTGTAGTGCTGCATACTTGGACACTTCAATTTCGGTATTCTTGCCTTAATCGCAGCAACTGCAGTACAGCACTTCGTTCATTAAAGGGAAAAATTAGAATTCAAGTTTACTAAGAAACTAACTTCGATTTCAAAAGATATATGAAATTAGTGCTTACTTTTTGATACATTCTGTAAAAAGAAGAACATTAAAAATTTCTTTGCAATTTAGTATCAATAATTTATTTTTTAGAAATGCACGACGCGTTTCGTTGAACTAGTCACTTGATAATGTTGACGAGTTCAACGAAACGCGTCGTGCATATCTAAAAAATAAATTATTGATACTAAATTGCAAAGAAATTTTTAATTTTCTTCTTTTTAGCTTCGATTTGTTTTGTTAATTCACTACCCGTGTTCACAGAACAAATTCAACATTCGAATGAATACTGACGGCACGACAGTCAACATTTACACACACTTATATGGAAAGCATTTGGGAAACGTTTGACGTTTTCGTGTCTTGAAACCATACGATTCACTGCACCGCGGTTGCCTTGATGGAACCTCTGCTTTTAATTCGTTCGTTAGAGCCTCCCAACAAATATTCACTAAGACGTGATGTTAGTCCACTTCACACGGCTCCGAATCAAATGGCCACAAAACTTATCGAATTGCAAAAGCATCCCATCGAACAAAATTTCGCCAATTTGTCCGTGGTTCTTCACGAATTTCCGTTCTAAGCAAATGTTATTTTCCTTGGGAGCATTATCCCGCAAGTGGATGGTAATGTATTGGAGTTAAAAGGGTGAATGGTTGGAAATTGTTTTAATTTAGACTTTACAAGTCACTACCGGTTTTTAAATGATTTTGACGGCACTTTTACGAACACCTTTCATACCGAACGTATTTTGCATCGCGGTCTCTTTCTCGGGTAGTGGCTGTAAGTCGACTCTACGATTCGTCCAAAAATCTCGTTTCCTTTCTACCGTGTTGCTACCCGTGAATCCAATCAGCTGCTCACTCAGCTGAACTCGATTGTATTCGGTAATGTAATACACCGTTAAATCAGTGTTTTTATGTCCGAAATTTTAATTTGCAGATTTAAAATTTTAAAAACAAAATTTTACTGAAGTAAAGAAAAATGAAAAAGATTTTAAAAAGTAATAAAAATTAAATATGATGAAGAATATAATTGAAGGGAAACGTTTAAATTTCATATAAAGGAAAATTGAAATAAAATTACATTTAATAATAATAATAAAAAAAAAGATTTTATAAAGTACAATTATGAATGGAAGTAATGAAATCTTTCTGTTTTTGTCTGAATCTGTAATTAAATTATCGGGTAAAGATAAGGAAGATTTTCGAGCAGTTTGCTTGTGTGACTGCTCGATTACTACAATATTTGAACGCAAAGTGCTCCAAAAAATCTATCGCCCAGTGAAAGAAGGAACAGAGTGGAGACTACCCCATAAGAATGAGTTGTATGAGCCATTTGACGAACCACTGGTATCTGCTCGCATAAAGTTACGTACATTGCAATGAGTGGGCCAGATATGATTACAATAGAAAGAATGGAAGAAAACTAGCTACCTAAGAGTGCGGGAAGACCGAGAACTCGACGGGCAGACACGATAGAAGCTGACAGCAGATCCTCACTAGGAATAATCAACTGGCGAACGAGATTACAGAGCCGTGATGATTGGAGGAGGTTAATCCTGGCGGTCAAAATGATGATGATTTTCATATCCATCCTCCCAATATGATCTTTGAAATTATATCACCATGATTACTTAATTATAGACAGTTAAATGATTTTATGCATGAAAAATTTTTTTTTAATGTCTTATGTGTTTTCGAAAAGGATATATTATTTACTTGTATTGTTAGTAACATTGGAATAAATTAAATGTTAATAATGCTTTACAAGTCAATAAGTATAATATCAACCCTGGCACAAGATAAGTGACATGTTGCCTATTGTGTTAAACTCTGGTTGACTCCATTTCATTGCCATCTTCACCTGCATTGTCTGACTTATTTTTACTTTGCTTTTTCAGGAAAAAGTGAACAGCACTGTAAAATAAACAAATTATATCAGAATGAGTATGCATGCAATATATCGGTTCAATCTTTATGCCCTACATAAATATAAATAATGTTGGTATCAGGAAAATATTAGAGAAAATGTAAAATGCCCCAACGAAATTTTCTATGGTTCGCGTGTAAACTTGACTATACAGAGGTGGAAATATGAATCCACTGATGGCATCTATTACACCCAAAACAGCGTATAACCGACCTGCAAAATACTTCACATTAGGATTGTTGCAAAAAGTGATTTAAATTTCGGACCTAGTTCTTCCATCTCGACGAAGTTGGAAATAATTGATTTGACTGCAATTGCTTTACAGCTAACGAAAATATCAATGGTTGTTCCAATATAATACATGACAGCTTCCTTTGAAATAGCCTGTAACAAAAAAGTTTAATATTGCAGATATTATAACCAATGCTCCAGCAACAAATGAAAAAAAATCAAATTGGGTAGACAGACCTACGGTCATGTCAGAACGGTTTTGTACTTAACCCACAATATGTGGATAAATAAAATGATTTAATTCAAGGAAAACTTTTATGACATGCACAACAAAAATATTCTTGCTTTAAAAGAACTCAATTTTAACCAGCCATCATTATGTTCCAATATTACTAAAATCATTGACTGACCTGAATCTTAAACGTATTGTTGTTATTCACCTTATTTGAAAATTTGGAGAATATTCAATCAAACGTGTAGTGTCTGGTTCGCTGGAAAGCGCATATAGTAGAAAAATCGTCTATAATTGTTGTAATCGGAAGAAATTCAAATGGCTATAACGTCGGGTAAATTTATTCAAACTTATAGAATAAAATAATATTTTGAAGAACTACTAAAATTGCTGATTTCATCCAATTTAATGATACTAGTAAAGTTTTACTGACAAGAATGTTAAATCCTACTACTATTAGCAAAGTTCAATGTATTTCAGCCTCTAAGTTATTTATTATTGGCTCCAACTCCATGATTTTTAACGACTTCCTGAAGGAAAATTGGCAAAAACTTACTAGTTTCCCATCATATATGTCCGTCTGTCCGCCCGTTTGTTTGTCGATCCGTGCGTCACATAAATTTCTTCCGAAACTATAGAAGCTACAAAGCTCAAACTTTGTGAAAAGGTCCAAAGTGGTGGTCTCTCAAAAGTTTAAGTCTTATTAAATATATCAAAATTTTTTAAAGGGGTCCCCCCTCATAACGAAGTGGCCCTTAAGAAATTTTTTCGTTAAATTTAGTCGAGTAGAGGATCAACCGAAAGCACTTTCAGAATCTGAAAAATAAGTCATTTTTTGCATTAGGGATGCAAGAACAATATTTGTGTCCCCTCCCTTCACGATTGGACACCTTTGAGCCGAAAATCTGAAAAAATCACGAAGGTCAGTCCTTATGAGTCCAAGGGCAACAAATACCTCAGAAATCAAAATTCACTTAACTCTGTTAATAATAGTATGACTTGTAAATGTGTCACGGACAAATTCCTACCCAACCTCAGCACTTGCCTCTGCAATAAGTTCAATGATAGAATCACCCGAGCCAAGTTACTGTTGGAAACTTTGTAAGTAGAAATATGATGTAATCATTAATAACATTAATAGTAAACATAGTGTTATATCGTGAGGGCGTAAATACTAAAACACTTTATTTAAATTCAAATTATTAACTTATTATTGATTGAACTAAAAGTCACATGGTTATGTGCGAGCTATGACACGCGGATGTTCACATGAGGATGTACACTGAATCACATATGCATGAATGACAGCTAAGCTTTTCAAGTACTGCCAACTATCAGATGTAATAAAAATTTGTAATAGAATATAAAAGTGAGCAATTTAAAAGTAACGATATTCAAATAATTAATATGTTCATTATGAATACAACATTTTCTCCCTCCTTCAGAGAATTTTTGATCTTCAAGTTGGTTTGTAGAAGTTTGGTGGATGACGTTGTCGCATCGATCTTCGTAGAACTGCATTTGGCTGGTTATTTTCGATACCTGGTGGTTCACCGGCTGGCGGAAATTGTACTGGAGCTTCTTGACCTTGTTTTACCTTTGGTGCTGGTTGATCAACAAAATCTGCCGCTACTGGTTGCTCGTGATTTTCATAGAGATGAAACTGTCTGTTTGATTCTGCCGGTTTGTTGTTAACTTCTTTGGATTCCAGTTTGTTTTTTTGTTGTTGATCAAGTGGTCGAAAGCTTCGCATTTGATCAACATGTCGTTTGAAAGTTTTTCCATCGTGACTGATGTGATAGTGTAGGTCACCAATTTTCGCAGAAACAACTCCGTAGATCCATTTTTCCATTCTGAAGTTATTAGACATGAAGTAGACCATCTGCCCGGGCTGGAATTCTCGAAAATTTGAGTTGAATTTAGATTGTTGCTTCTCAGTCATTTGTGTGTGAATGTTTTCAGGGCGTACCAGATCTAAGCGGGTCTGAATGTTTCTACCAAGAAACAGCTGTGCAGGAGATTGTCCAGTTGTAGAATGAGGGGCTCTTCTATACTGCTTCAAGAATTTATTTAGATCTTGTTGTAGAGTAGCTTTGGTGGTTTGCATTTTGTAAAGAGAATCCTTAACTGTACCAACATATCTTTCAGCCTGGCCGTTTGTAGAAGGATGGTATGGAGCAGTTAGTTTGTGATATTTAACTCCGTTCATCTTGAGGAATGTAATAAATTCATCAGAAACGAATTGACGGCCATTGTCGGTTACTACAGTAACAGGAGAGCCATACGCAGCAAAAAGCTCATCCATAATTGAAATAGTTGCAGTGCTGGTAGTTGAATTTGTCGCTTTTACTTCTACCCATTTACTGTCGGCGTCAACAACGATAAGTAGCATTGTACCAGCAACAGGTCCTGCGTAATCGATATGGAAACGTTGCCATGGACCCTTTGGATACTCCCAATTATGCTCACGAAATTTTGCTGGAGCATGTGCAAATTTAGCACACTCAGTACACGCTTTTGCGATCCGTTCTGTATCACCGTCCAGACCTGGCCAATAAACATATGATCGAGCTAAACCTTTCATTTTGGTTATTCCAATGTGTGCTGCATGCAGATCTTGTAGTATAGGTTGACGTAATGAAGTAGGAATTACAACTCGATGCTCAAACAGGAGGCATCCGGATGAAAATGAATTATTACTTTCTGGAGCTTTGAGTCCACTTCGAGTCAAGTCTTGTCCATCTAGTAGCATTTGTACTATTTTTCCAAGATGTGGGTCTTTCTTCGTTTCTTTGGCGATAAGTTCCGCTCCTACAGGAAGTTGATTGATTTGACGTAGGATGAATATGTCCATTCCATCCAGATCCATAACTTCTTCCTCCCTTTGTGAAGTGATTTTACGAACAAGTTGTGGCTTATGAAGAGCTCTAGAACAGTAATCTGCGTTAGCATTAGCTTTAGTATTTTTGAATTCCACTGAGTAGTTAAAATTAGCTAAGTAATCTGCGTAGTTGGTCATTCTACTTATGCATAAAATTGGAAGTGATTTCTCTGGATGAAGAATCTGCGTTAATGGTTTGTGGTCTGTTATAAGAAAACAATGCCGTGCATATAAATAATAAAAGAACTTCTGACAACCCCAGACTATAGAAAGTGCCTCTTTGTCGATCTGTGGATATTTTTGTTCTGTTGCGGTCATTGTTCGGCTAGCGTATGCTATTGGACGTTCTGTCCCGTCACTAAGTCGATGAGATAATACTGCACCTAAGCCTACCTGGCTAGCATCTGTAGCGAGGACCACTGGTAGTGCTGGATCATAAGGCATCAGGACTTGAGGCAAAATTAGAATATTTTTCAAGTCAGCATATGCTTTTTCTGCTTTGTCCGTCCATTGAAAAGTTTCCTTTAGAAGCATATCCCGTAGCGGTCGTGCTCTAGTAGCCAAGTCGGGTATGAATGCGTTGTAGTGCGTTGCTTTTCCAATGAACAGTTGTAAACCTTTTGGTGTGCTTGGTTTAGGCGCATCTCTTACTGCTTCAATGTGTTCGTCAGATTTGTGAACTCCTTGTGCATCAATTTTATGACCAAGAAACTCGACTACGGAAGCAGCGAAAGTACATTTTGAGCGGTTTAGGTGAATACCATTTTCCTTGAGTTTGGAAAGTATAACGTCAAGATCTATCAGTAAAGTATCAAATGAATCTGAAAAGACAAGCAGATCATCAAAAAAATTCAAGACAGAAGGCATATCTTTTATAATCGACTCCATTCTGCGTTGCCAAATTGCAGGTATGTTTGCTGCTCCATAAACTGCTCGAGTTGGTTGTATTAAACCATGTGTAGGAGTGTTGAGTGTTAGTGCTTTACTAAACTCTTCATCGACAGCCAAATGTGTGTATGCATCTGTGATATCCAAATGACAAGATATTTTCGCTCCTTTCATTTTGTTGAATATATGCTCTTGCTTGGGAATTGGATGTTCGTCGATGATCATTCGCGGATTCAAAGTGGGTTTGTAGTTGGCAGTAATGCGAAGTTTGCCAGTAGTTTTCTTGGTGACAACATGCGTAGTAGAAGCCCACTCCGAGTGATCAACTCTTACGTAGTGACCAGCTTCTAGTTTTGCATCAATTGCTTTTGCATATGCATCTCGAAGAGCGTATGGAATATCTCGGGCGCGTGCAAAAACCGGTGTGGCTCCTGGTTTTAAATGCATTTTTAACTGGCGGGCCCGAAAGTTTGCCAGCTGAAAGATTGAAAATATCTTCGTGCCTTTTTAGCAGCATATCTAAACGATCGATTTGCTCTTTCGTAAGTTCCGGAGATGCGACAGTAAGGTTATGTACATCCATTGGAGCGAACATTTCATTCATGTTAAGTTCGGATATGAATTCTGCGAGCCACTCTCGACCGAATAACGAGTCATAAGCCCCTTCGACTACATAGAGATTAAGTCGGCGTGTAAGATTCCCTACCGTCACATTTACAGGGAGCCGTCCAATGCAGTTGAGACGATGATACTGTGATACTGTACGAGTATCTTGAATTTGGTTAATGCCTCTACTGCTACGGATGTGGCATTGTTTGACCCTCTAAAGAAAGCTTTTTCATCCACGTTTTCCGTTCCAATGCAGCTGGTGGCGATGGGGTTACAGATTGAACATCTACGAGATCGATGAAACCTGTGCAATTTGAGTCCTCAACGACATCGTAGTATCGTAACTGATGCTTTATGGAATCAAGTACAAACCAGCTTTGTTTCCAACCCTTGAATAACGTTCCGCGTTTGTACAAATGTCCTCCGTGCGTTTGATTCTCTGCAACATTGCTACTGAACTGTTCATAAAATTGCTGGTTGGAAGTTTGGTCCATAGTAGCGCTAGAGGTATTACCGCCATTATCTCCTTGGAATCTTGTTAAAGTTGGACGAACACCTTCCACTGTTTTGTACTTCTTTTGAAACTTGTCGCTTTAAGGATAAATCACATCGCGGTGGGCACCATATAATCGGACCCGCCGCCTTAAGTAACAAATTATTTGGCGAGTTCGGCTTTCTTGTAGTCATCATAGTATCTACAATTTCAATCGAATTGATATCGTTGTCCTCGCACTCTTTCTTCACCTTCTCGTGATCCGATATAAATATAGTGGGATTTTGTGCCGAGTTTTTTGTACATTTACAACGTTGCGTTGTTTAATTTTGGCTCTACACACCTTAGCAATATGCCCCTTCTTCTTACAAAAACGACACTCACTATTTAAGAATGGACATTGAGCACGTAAATGTGCATCTCCACATCCGTAGCAGTAGAGGGGTTTTCGGTTGTTTCGTTGAAGACTTTGGTGTGAGTTATGATTAGCAGTATTTGGTGCAATTTTTCTCTGTCCGCGCGTTTTTGGTTTAACTTTTGCAGTGCCTTTATTTTGCTTGTATTGCTGTGTTGTTGATAGCAGTGTGTGTATAGTTTCCGATGGCAGTGATTGTAGCTTAACCTCCTCCGATGTTTTGTGCGTCGACTCAAGAGCGTGAGCGGCCGCGTAAGCTTCTGCGAATGTAGTTGGTTTCTTTACAATGATCACATCGCACATGGAGCGATCACAAAGACCATGAAGCATTTGTTCGATGAGCATTCTATCAAGAAAAGAATCGTATTCGCAATGCGCTGCTCCTTGCTTCAACCGTAGAGCAAAGTTGACAATCGATTCATCTTTCTTCTGCATGGTATGTCTGAATTTAACGCTTTCAGCGTATTTATTTTTCTCGCTGTCGAAATGTTTTGTAAGCGCTTGTACTATCTCGTTGAATGAACAAGATTCCGGAGTTTTTGGTGCTATTAAGAATTTCAAGGCATCATTTAGTTCGGTGCCCATGTGCACTCGAACGTAATCTGCATGGATTTCTTCCGGGATTTTGCTTAGATTTAAGGCCCACAGAAACCGTTTGAAGTAGTCTGTAACTGTGGCACCTTCACTTGAACGGAATTCTTGAAATGAAAATGGTGGCGGCTTGGACTGCCCGGCATCGCCTGTAGATGCAAGTGCTGTAGAATTAGCATTTTTCAAAGCAGTGGTAAGAGCTCCGACTAACTCTCTCAATTCCTCCGAAAGAACCATGATTCATTGCAGTTGTTTTATTTTCTTCAGTATTTGCACTTTGAAAACACATTCATTATGGGCTCAATTTACGTGTGCTCGAATCACTTTTTTCTGACACCAAATGTTATATCGTGAGGGCGTAAATACTAAAACACTTTATTTAAATTCAAATTATTAACTTATTATTTATTGACCTAGAAGGCACATGGTTATGTGCGAGCTATGACACGCGGATGTTCACAAGAGGATGTACACTGAATCACATATGCATGAATGACAGCTAAGCTTTTCAAGTACTGCCAACTATCAGATGTAATAAAAATTTGTAATAGAATATAAAAGTGAGCAATTTAAAAGTAACGATATTCAAATAATTAATATGTTCATTATGAATACAACACATAGTATGTAAGTTAGGACAATAGTTGAACAAGAAATGCTCAGAATAATGGCTCCGCAAAAGCGCGCCTCCGAAGCCAAACCGCTGAAAAATGCACGAATTGTTGGCGGTACACATACTATATCAATGCACATACTGCAGGTTTAATCGAGACTTAGGTTGAATTAGGTGTAACGATTCGATGGGCGGATTGTAATATATACTCGCACAGAATGAAGTTGCTGCGGCATTGGCTGAAGCGGATTATCCGATATTCGCATGGCGTGGTGAGACCGAAGAAAGTTTTTGGTGGTGTAACAATAAATGTGTAAATGCTGAAAATTGACATGCAAATATAATTTTGGATGATGGAGACGATGCAACACAGTTAATGTTGAAGAAATATCCAGCCATGTTTAAAATGGTTAAAGGCATGGTAGAGGAAAGTGTCACTGGGGTATATAGACTGTACCAGCTATCAGAACCTGAGAAGTTATCAGTCCCAGTAATGAATGTATTGGATTCCGTCACCAAAACAAAATTTGATAATTTGTATAGCTGCAAAGAGTCTATTATTGATGGGCGAAAGCGTCCAACAGACGTTATGTTTTGCAGATATGGTGAAGTTGGGAAAGGATGCGCACAAGCATTGGAATGATTGGGATACACCGTGTATATTGCTGGAATTGACCTTACCTGCGCTCTGCAGACCAGCATGGACGGTTTTCGTGCGGCAAAACTTAATGAAGTTATTCGAAATGTAGACATTGTTGTTACCGCCACCGTTAATAAAAATGCTGTAATTTGTGATCATATGGACAAATCAAGAATAGGTGTATAGTCGGCAACATGGGGCACTCGAGTACCGAAATCGATGCGAACAGTTTACGGACTCCAGTTTGATCGCAAGTAGACCAAATTGGTTGGCCAGATGGTAAACGACTCATCTTGTTGGTTGAAGGACGATTGGCGAATTTATCGTGCTCAAGTATCCCATCGTTCGTTGTTTCGGGAACATATACTACACAGGCTCTGGCATTAATAGAATCATTCAATGGATAGAATGATTCAATGAATGGACGTTTACGTAGCAAGCTTACATCTTCCCACATTCAATATCACCAACTGCTGGAGAAAATAAACATAAATATATGGAAGACACTTGATCTCTCTATCAGGCATGGCCACCAAAATCGAAAATAAGAACAACTAAATAAAAAACACAGGGAAAAAATTTGCAGCAAAGAAGGTTGGAGCCACGGATATCTGGAGATCCGAAGGTCAATGGTGGTACTATGTCGCGGCCAACTTCACCGTAAGGGTTTTTCAACGGGGAGAAAAATCCCGTCCAAGGCGAGGACGGACCAAATCTTGAGCAAGGAGCGCGCTTTCTTGCTTTGGAGCCCGTGTAGGAACGAAAGAAGTAATCGCTAATAGCAATTCTCAAGTCGGCTGCTGTTTTTTTGGAACCCGAGTGCTAGGGAAGAAAGTGGCTGTCACCGAAACGATTACTACAGAAATTCTTCCAGGAAGGAAAAAACATCGGGCCAACAAGGACACGCCTCGAGGAATTGGTGGTGAATTTCATCGGAATTCACGTGGCTAGCGGGAGTCGTGCAACGGGACCCGATTGAAGCGGAAAATTTACCGGGGGCCCCCGTCGTCGAGTTAATTGAATTAAGATTAAATATAATGATAGAATTAACGAAGAATTTCATTGAGATTGTTTGAAATGAATAATAATGATAGAGTTAAAAAAGAATTTCATTGAGATTGTTTGTAATGAGTATCATAACTTATGAATAATAATTATACTTGGACTTGCAGTGAATCGGATTTACTTTTATTTGTTTTTTGCCAATAAAAAAACCGCTAGAAGTGAAGTATGTGACTTGGTTCGGGAGTGAATGCGAAAATTTCAAGGCGCCCATTTTCTGCGTCAATATTACACAAGTGTTGGGGTATATTTGGTCTTTTGTTTCGTTTCAAATCCCAGCTCCCGGTAAAGGCAATTAGTTAGATTGCGGGATTTTCGCGGGAGTTAGTTATGTGGGTTACCCTCCTCTTCTAGATTGGTACGCAGATAAAGGCAGTGATCGTTTCCCTTAAAAGAAAAGGCTCTGGCGCGAGCTTTGGGGACAAATTTACGGGTAGACGAGTGGCGCCCACGCTCGTCTCCGACGGAGCAACAATTTTACAATTTGTTTGATAAAGAATAGTCAGTGTACAATATCAATTATTGTTGCGTAAAACATAACAATATTTTCTTCATTTTGCTCTTATTAGATACTGGAACGTTTTAAGTTCATAAGGTAATTTATTCAAATAAGTGATTGCTGTGAGAAGACTGGTTTTTTGAGCGACTGATTTTTTATATAAAGGTATCTCAAGAGATTTATTTCTAGCTATACTTTAAGATGATGTGAGCTGGGAACTTAATGACTGATAATGATACATAATACACTTAGTTCTATATAATTGCTCGATATTTGGGATATTGTTAGATTTCACCTGAGCAATAATTTTTTCTTACAGTGTTATTAAGTACTTTAAGGCAATACGATAGGCCTCACTCCATATTATAATACTTGAGAGACTATAAACATATCCATAGTATATCGTTTCAAGTACTTTTTTGGGAAGACAACTCAATTTTTTACATATGTATAAAAAATATCCACATTGATTGGATTGTTTATATGTAAATCCCACTTTAAGTTGTCATCTAAGAGTAAACAATTACCGTTCTAAAAGAAATGCTCCGGTCAGGATTTTTTCGGCCCCGGATAGCTCCGTCGGAGGCGCCACTTGTCCACTCTTGGAGCCTGATTGGAACCACCGAACGAGGTTACGGCTCCCCGGAGAATAATGAGTGAAACTCTACCGAACTGAGATTCTACTCTACCAAACTGAAATTCGCTACAACACCTGAAAGAAACACTTGAAAAAACCCTGAAAACATTAAGCGTAACTTGATCACGATGGGCTTTTGGCAATCCCGCGTCTTCAAACCAACACCAGTAAAGTCCCTTCTTGGGAACAAAATATCTTCCCGCCCACGAGCAGAAAGTTCACAGTATCTAGAACTGAAACAAAAGAAGGAAAGGAAACAACCAGAAAATCCAATTCAATTTGGCTTTACCTCCACATATTAATGTGAAATGCACAATAAAGTACACAATCGAATATTAAAAAAAGAAAACAGTTAGCCAACACTTACAACGAAGATTCTGCTGCCGCTGATGTGAGGAACCCCAAATAATTTGATTTCGCTTACTTCACTGCCAAATTTATTGAAGCCGTTCTCCGCTATGCTCTCTACCGCAGCCAATTTAGCTGCCAACACTTCTTCTAATCTCGATCCTCTATTTGATACGTGCATCCACTAACTTCGTTTCCTTACCGGCACTCTTCACTGGATAATTTTCCCTGATCAAAAGAAGAGAGGGACATCCTTTCGTCCACCTTTTATTAGTTTTCCAACCAATGGCTCATTCTGGTAGGTCGAGGACCTTAAAAATTCCACTGCGTGTGGTCGGCTATGTAGTTTTCTACCACGAAAATCGGTGCTTTTGGGTGCTCATGAGAATTTCACTCCTACTACACTAGTTTGGGGAAACGTGAATGAGATGATTCACTGACAGTTTGGGTTTGTTTTGGTTATCAGTGATTAAACCTCCTGGATTTGAACTATTGCTGTTGCCACCCGCGCCCTGGTGGGAGGAACTTGGTGCTGATGTTTGGCCGGATATTTGCTGAACAGCAAATAGGTATTGAAATGGGCTGTTCACTTCACTTAACAATATTTCTGGCTGCAATAGCTTTGACGCCGCTGAAGGAGGCACTGGAAAATTGATTGAGGTGATACTAGTAACGATAGTGGTGGTGGTTGTTGTTCCTAGCTGATTTGTACTATGTGATAGTGATAAATGCACACAGGGGACAATAAAGACTGTTAGTAAATCACGGGCAACTTGAATAGATACATCCTTATCCATGACATTGTTATTCATGACATTCTGAACGGACTTCAGTAGCAAGCGATTATCTTCGCGAACTAGGTTGCACCTTAGAATGCTGATATCGATTCTGAGCATTGCTAGCGTGACTTCACGGAGAGTTTTTAGGATCTTGTGATACCGCCAAACTCATTTGTCTCAATAAAAATACCAGATCACGGTATCCCGGAGGAATGGCTTGCAATGTTCGGGCGACAATGAAGCGCTCCATTGCTAATACTAATGTCTTTGGTTCTTCGAGGACATGGCGAATCAATAATATTGAAAGAGTGGGGAAGCCTATGTAGATGCAAATTTGCCTCATATCAAGCAGCAAACGAACTCCTCCCTCCCGGGCGAAAATCTCATTATAACATGCAGTGTGTCACGGTTTATTGTGATCGCTAGTGCCGTGAGCCGACACACATACCGACACCAGATCACCAGTGTCAAAGTCCTCCAAGCCTGTCAGTTTTAAGTTAAAGCCTTTCTCCAAGAATGTTTCATCTGACGGATAAGTCGATTCAATTGCTTCATCAGCCGGTTGAGCAATTTGTTTTTTTATGAGCTTGATTCGCTTTGCCGGCATTGTTTGAATATTCAAAGAAAGCTTTTTCATCCACGTTTTCCGTTCCAATGCAGCTGGTGGCGCTGGGGTTACAGATTGAACATCTACGTGATCGATGAAACCTGTGCAATTTGAGTCCTCAACGGCATCGTAATATCGTAACTGATGCTTTATGGAATCAAGTACAAACCAGCTTTGTTTCCAACCCTTGAATAACATTCCGCGTTTGTACAAATGTCCTCCGTGCGTTTGATTCTCTGCAACATTGCTACTGAACTGTTCATAAAATTGCTGGTTGGAAGTTTGGCCCAAAGTAGCGCTATAGGTATTACCGCTATTATCTCCTTGGGATCTTGTTAAATTTGGAGGAACACCTTCCACTGTTTTGTACTTCTTTTGAATTTTGTCGCTTTAAGGATAAATCACATCGCGGTGGGAACCATTTGATCGGACCCGCCGCCTTAATTATTTGGCGAGTTCGGCTTTCTTGTAGTCATCATAGTATCTACAATTTCAATCGAATTGATATCGTTGTCCTCGCGCTCTTTCTTCACCTTCGCGTGATCCGATATAAATATAGTGGGATTTTGTGCCGATTTTTTTGTACATTTACAATATAAAGCACCGATTTCAGATTCATTATTATTACTCATTAAATTTAAATTACTCGAGTCGTCGATATGTTCCTTAAAAAATTTTCATATACATTACTTCACGCTTTTCTTTTGTGTATGTTGAGTTCACATAATACAAACTTGTAATACCTAATACATTTTCGTGCACGTTACTTTACGCTTTTCTTTTGATGTATGTTGAGTTCACATAATACAAATTTATAATAAATAAGACATTTTCATGTACGTTATTTTACGCTTTCTGCTCGTGAGGTGTGCGTTTATTCGCGGCTGATTGCGTAAAACCGTGTCAAGATCCCATCGTGGCCGTCGCGAATTTAACATACTTGGCGTTACCCCCTCACAAAACCCAAGTATTTGAACTTTTCTAGATATATTTGTAGCATTTATTCGTATATTTATCGAGTTGGATACACTATCTAAATAGCAATCAAATGTGAGAAATACCATTTTCTTGACATTAATAATTAGTTTATTTGAATTAAACCAGCTTTTAAGTTTACCCAAGTACTCATTCATATGAGCTTCAACCTCTGTTCAAGTATTTTCAATACTTAGTACAGGAGTATCATCAGCATATGCATAGACTAGTGGGCAGTTATCAAAAATAGCATTATTGTACACTAGAAATTATAATGGTCCTAACAGTACCTTCGGGTACGCCAAGTTCTATGTCTTTTTCACCACTAAATGCTTCATTTATTTTAACTTTCTGCTTTCTGTCACATACAAGTAAATAACTTTTTATGAAATCTAGGGCTATTCCTCTAACACCATCATATTATAGCTTTTGGAGTAAGATTTGATGATCAACAGTATCAAAGGCTTTGCTCAAGTCAATTAATGTAGTAGCTACAACTTTATCATGATTAATTCCATTATATAACTCCACCGTAGACGGTCCCAAGCCCGTTTGAGAAAAGAGGAGGGAACCCCCTTCGTTCCCCATCCTACAGCTTCTATGCTGCCTCATCCCAAACCCCCCAATTAAATGGTAGTAAATGCCCTCGGGATTTTGGGTTTACTGGTTCCCCAATAATGGGACATTAAATGCCAAGAAATGCTAATAACTGTAAAAACGTCTACAGCTCTGCTAGTGAACCCTACTTACACCTCCTTTGTGGGGACGTAGAGGGTGCAGGTGAATCTTACATGTTTAATAACGGAATCAACGTAATAACCAAGCCACCGGAATGGAATTTGGGTGACGAGCTAACTCCCCGTCCCTGCGAAACCCCTAAAATGTTTCGAAACCTGTGCATGGGAATGGATTGGATTTATAGCAAGGACCTCACAATCGGGAAAAGGACTATAGCATTGGATTCTGGAATGTCAGATCACTCAATAACCCTGGCACTGACCTTTTACAGCAGGCCAGTCAATATGAATTCGAAATACAGGCAATCCAGGAAACTAGCTGGACTGGTAATGATATTCAAGACATGAGATCGCCCAGTATATTCAAAAGTCGGAAGCCTAGTGGAAAACGTGAATTCGGAGTGGCCTTCGTTGTAAATAGGAAATTCAATTTGCACGTTATTGATTTTAAGGCAATAAACGAACGGTTGTGTGCGATCCGTATAAAAGCGAAACTCTTCAAAATCTGGCTGATCAAGGTTCACGCGCCGCCCAAAGAAAAGGACGAAGAAAGGAAGTAACTTTCTACAATCACCTGGAAAAACAAGTCGACTCATTACCTACAAACGAAAAAAAAATAGCTCTGGGTGATTTCAACGCTAACGTTGGCAATGAGCTATCTCATCGGGGAATGACTAGAGCATATAGTCTCCACGATGAAACAAATGACAACGGCCAGCGCCTGATTGACTTTGCATGTAGCAGAAATCTAATCATACGTTTGACTTGCTTCCTACATCGACGCGTTCATAAAATGACTAGGGTATCGCCGGATGGCAACACGAAACCAGATCATTCATGCTCTGATCCAACAACGTTGGGCCTCGAGCATACTTGACATCCGTACATACCGAGGAGCCAATTGTAACTTGGATCATTACTTGAACAATTAACCTATCGATGTCATATGTCAAAGGCATATTCGGCGCAGACTAGCCCCTTACAAAAATTTGTCATCGAAAGGCTCCAAACGGCGTCTGTGGCTAAAAATTTCACGGAGACCCTCGACAACCAGCCGGCTCCCATCTTATCAGACGCCTCATTTAAGATGAGCAACAAGCTCTGGATGGAAGTGGAGGCGGTGATTTAGACCGTGGCAGAATAGACAATCGGACATCAAGCCCGGCGCAAAAGAAATGATTGGTTCGATGATGAGTGCCAAAATGCGTTAGACAAAAAAAGTCAGGCATACAAAGATTTCGTAGGTAGAAAAACCAGGACGAAGAGAGAACACTATGAAAATCTCAGAAGAGTAGCGAATAAGATACTTAGAATAAAAAAAAAGAAAATATTATGACGACCAATTGAGAAGTATAGATGTAAGTCTAGTGAGCAACAACACAAGACAAGTATACAAAACAGTGAAAAGCCTAAAACGTGGTTATCAGCCCAAAACCACGCACTGTCGTGATGACATCGGCAATATCATCGCTGATGAAAGCAAGATTAAAGAAAGATGGGATTCTTAATGCTCCGCCTAACTTCAGAACATCGGAATGGAGAGCTTCCATGGGTCCTAACAACTCTGGATGAAGTATGTTCCATCATCAAAGCCCAAAAGAAGAGCTCATCATATCACTGCTTTGTCCGGCGTACAAAATATTCTCAAAGATCTTAGAAAATAAAATCGGATCATGCGCTAACAGTATTCTTGAGGAGTATCAAGATGGTTTTAGAGCAGGTAAGTCGACAAAAGACCAATTGTTCACTGTCAAGCAAGTACTTGAATAATGCTGGGGGTTCAACATAGACGTACACCAAATTTTCGTTGACTTCAAGCAAGCATACGACAGTATTTATCGTAACGTACTGTACCAAATAATGCTTCGCTTTGGCATCCCAGCTAAATTAGTCCGTCTTATCAAAATGACAATGACGTTGATGACCTCCCAAGTCTGCATCAATAACCAACTCACCGATGCTTTTGATACAAATATCGGACTAAAACAGGGAGATTGGCTGGCCCAACCGCTATTCAATTTGACTCTAGAGTACGTCGTAAGGAAGGTACCTTTCGATACACGAGGTATATTACTATACAAGTCAAGCCAAGCCGGAACCTAGTTTCAATAAAATTGAGAAAGTTGTTAAGCTTTGGGAATTGGCGTGGGTGATTAAGAGATTGCTCAAAGAGACGGTGAGTTTCTTTGTTTACTTTCTGAAGTAATAAATGCACAATAATAGGATCCCAACTATATTTCTCTATCCCTAAATTCGTGATACCACAAAGCGACTCTTTGAGCGTATCGTGTTAACGTTTTAAATGTGTTGCAGACCCAACAAATGTAACTGAGATGCTTAAGATGCTATTTAAAAAGGTTGTAACAATAAGGCGTTGGTTTTCATACCTGTCACACAAGATATGCCATGCGGCTTGATAGTTTTCCTTCTAGATTTAATCGTAAATAGAAGAGCTTCTGGGTGTCTGGTAGCGCTAGGTTGTCGATTATCTGTTTAAACAACTCTGAAAATACAAACCACTTTAGGTAGTTGCCTGAAAATGTTAGAATGTTAACTTTCAGTAATTTAAATGAGTTCGATGGACGAGTGTCAGTAGGAAAGGAGCCATTCATCTCCATAATCTCCATTAAACTTACAATTGTGGCTTGGTAGTTCTATTTTTTAGGGATGACACGAACTCTGTATCATAATTAGTACTCTCAGCTGCTAACTCGTGATGAGCACTAAAAGTGATTTCCCAACACTTGTTCAGCGTAGACAAAATGTAGTAATCGAACAGTCACACAAGCAAATTGCTCGAAAACCTTCCTATCTCCTATTCAAAATTTTAATGGCAGATTTAGAAAAAGATTTAATTAATTACATTCACAAACGTAATTTATAAAATAGTTTTCTTTCTTATTAACATTACTAAATTTAATTTTATATCAATTTTCCTTTATATTAAATTTAAATGTTTCCTTTAATTATGTTCGTCATGAGATTAAACTTTTATAAGTATTTAAAATCCTCTTCATTTATCTTTACTTCAGTTAAATTTTGTTTCTAAAAATTTTAAATCTGCCAAATAATATTTCGAGTATGAGAACGCTGATCTACCACAGCGCAACGGTGTATTACATCACGGAGTGTAAGCGAACTCGGCTGAGCTAGCAGCTGGTGCAATTCAGCGGTACACGGAAAAAGAAAAAAAGAAAGCCAAGTTTGGGGACAGATCGAGGAACATGCTTGAAATCGCGTAGAGGGAGGTTCGGTTCAATCTTCGTAGGGAAAGGTTTTTCGTCTTGGTGAAACAATCTGAAGGTGTGTCGCTCGCTCTCTGTCACGATTGCCTCAGTCATCGGTGAAAAATGTTTTTTTTTCCATTAAAATGGGAAATATGTGGCCACGTCTACGGTTGGACCTTGATCCGGTTGGGAGGGTGCGAGGGCACCACCTCCATTAGGATACCCCACTCTTATTTGTGGGCCATAAGGACCGTCGGTAATGGCGAAGTCTCTGTAAGTCCGTCCGTTTTTGCCCGGCACAATTTGTTCTTTGAACAAACATAGCAACCCTTAGTAGGTTACCTCGGCCTCAACACTAGTCGATCGGCATTTCTCCATGTTTAATTCGTGAATGCGAAATTATTTTGTGGTGGGTCCTTGTGCTAGGGGGAAGAACTCGTCCCACAACACCACAACGCTAGCCTACCAGCGCATTCACGCGTCCCCAGACAAGGCCAACCTCGGCGGATCTTAACATCCTCTTCATCGATCCATCCTTCATCGGCATTTAATCTACCTATTTCACTACAACATGCTGTTGACAAAAAACTGTCGAACGATTTAGGATTTCTTCTAACAAATCGTTGACCAACTTTATTGACTCATTCATTGAAGCAATTAATGATAACTGCCTCTTGACTGATTTTTCGGAAATGGAAACTGGTTGCGATTTTTCCAAATCCCGTAAACCGTCTTCCAACTCACCCTTGAGTTCTTCTTATATCTCTCGCACCTGGGCTGGACAGTTTTCCTTGAAGTACGTGAGTTAACGAACATTCCCACGCTAACCCGTACCAGACGCTATATCAGCAAAAAACCTTCACCCAGTACGTGAGAATGCAGAATTGCTGAACCTGCAACAAATTAACGAGAATCTGGAAACGGCAGAAATTGTGAATGCAGCAGAAATTAGATTTAAATAAGACATGTAAATCAGAATAAGTTGTACTGTGTTTTGAAAACTTGAACGCGACGGGGAACTTCTGCCCAATCGCGAATAATAAATTTTTTTTTAAAGTATAAATAAATCTTTAACTGGCGCCCAACGTGGGGCTGTGCTCGTGTTCGCGAATATAAGTGAATAACATAAGTGGATAGATCAATTAGTAAAAATTAATTTTTTTTACAAATAAGCCATAACAGATCTTAACACATTGCTGAGACTGGCGTGTGGTCCACTACTTCACAAGTAGCAAATTTTAAAAAGTCGTGACAATTAAAAGTGAATTAACGCGAAGTTAAAAGTGAATCGACGCGTCCATCAAAGTGCGTAAGGCAAGACGAACAATTCTGCTAGAAACCAGAGCCGAGAAGGCACTCGGCAGGAATTTCCGGGACAACAATCAAGCCCCGAAGATTGCCCACAAATCTGGACGGCCCCTTAGTAGCTTCGTGGATAACCAAGCCTAGCAAAAAGGACTACAAACCAAAGGATACAGAGCAACAGCCATAGGAAACCCCACTTTATAACACAGCTAAAAGCAGAGGAAAATGAGCAATTTTTTATTCCTGTTGTAAGTAAAAGAATAATAAAATTTAGAGCAGACTGCAGAAAATATTTTTTGTGCTGAAAGAATAATTGAGAAAAGTAAATATACACTTTTTAGGGTTTTGTAAAATCATTTTACAAAACCCTACTAAAATCGCGACCTGTCTGTCCGTTCGTCCGTCCGTGTGTCACAGCAGTTTTTCTCGCAAAGTACTTAAGCTAGAAACACCAAATTTTACACACAGGTGTAAAGTGGCGCTCGCTTAAAAATTCAGCAACAAAAAAAATTTATGAGGTATTTAAGGGGGGTCTCTCCATATAGGGGAGTGGCCAAAGGTAGTCAATATGGGTATCATATGAAAGGTCTAAACGAGGACTTTTCAAAACAGGTCTTAAACTGACATTTTTTGCTTCAGGTGGCGCACAAGAAGGCGAAATTTCACACCTGTGATCCGAAAAATCTGAAAAAAATCATAGAGGTAGATACTTATGAGTATAACAACAACGAATACCTTAAAAGTTGAAATTCACTCAATTTTGTTAATAATAGTATGATTTTCGAATTCCACATTTTCCCCAATTAAATCGTACAGGTATCCTTGAACTCGACGAAATATTTGAGGGGTTTGACATAAGGACCTAATACCCTGCTAGTTTGATGAAAATAGAATCATATTCGCGGAAGTTATAGGCATTTGGAATTTCTGCAATTACAGCAACAATAACACACGGTTTTGGTATTTTATGGATTTCCCATCGGTTCAGACACTGCAATTTTGATTTAATCTTCTTAAAATTTTCAGGTAAGATTTATACCAATACATATTTTTGGAATTCATGATTTAAGTGATTTTTGTTAGTTTGGAACAAAATGGGGACCGTTGAAAATGGAGAAACAATGAGTTTTCTTTTAAATGTGCACATCTCTTTGACATGTTTCTTGACTTTATTTGTTGCTGGTGACCGTATTTCGGAGAGGTTGGGTACAAAACTCTTCTGACATGACCGTAGGTCTGTTTACCCAACTTGTTTATTACAAAGAAAGTAACGTAACGCATCTATTTTCCAAGTTTATTTATGCATCTAAATTAAAGTTCAAATAATTTGGTTCTTGAGCACATTATTAGTGTTATGTAAAGTACATGAGTACTGAACTTGTAACCGTACATAAATTAATATAAAAGGCTAATAGTTAAAAAACTGAAAACATCCCCATTGGCTTCAATAATCATAATATTATTATATTTTATATACGTTTCATTTTGAAAAACCATATTTTAAAAAGTGGAAGTGATAAAGAAAAAATAAGTGAATTTTTAAAGTGAAAATTGATGTAAGGATCAACATTTGTGGTTGTCGCGAATGTCAGTGCCTATGAAAAATTAATTGATTGATTGATTAATTGCTGCGAATGTCAGTTTTTGCAAAGGTCAGTGTTGTGAGGATAGATTCTTCATTTTTCATCACTTCATTGTATCTGTTACTATTATCTCCTCACGATTCCCAAGTGTGAAGTCATAATCCATAGTTGAGTTTTCGCAATTTTTGGGCGAATAAAAGTCTGCAATGTCGAACCCCGACAATCTTATTCGCCCTCCAATCATATTGTTTCCCCCAGCACCTGGTAACGGTGAAGATCTGCCGAATACACCATCCACCAGTGCGATGAATGCAAGTTCTCCCCAAAATGAATTGACAGAAATGATCAGTCGAATAGTGTTACAATTCCTTCAAATGCAAGGGAGGCAAATCTTTCACGAACTGATGAATCCTTCATCCGATAATAATAGTCAAGTGGACGTAAGCATAAACGCCGGCCAGGACAGAAATTTATCTGATATGGATAAAATTTCTGATGTGGTGAAAATCTCGAGAGACTTTTCAGGCAATCCAGTCGAATTTGGCTCTTGGAAAAAGAGCGTAGAGAGAATACTTAAGATCTACGAACACCTCAAAGGTACTCCAAAGTATTACGGAATTCTGTCCGTAATCAAAAACAACTGGTTGCAAGTCAACCGTGACGAAGCATGCAACCGGGTAGCAGCAAAAAAGTCAGCCAGGAAATGCCTTCACAAATTGATCAACAACAGCAAAGTTCGCTGCTGGCAAGATCTAGTGGGCAATGTGAACAAGGATCCGTGGGGCCTTGGCTACAAGCTAGTTATGCGGAACCTTAGTGCCCTACGGAAACCTTGTATACATGATGCGGAAAAGATGGACGAGATAGTGCGGGCGCTCTTCCCCGCCCATCACGTCCGCGTTGACGCTATCCATGGTGAAACAGTAGTCAAGTGCCCACTCTTCACACAGCCGGAACTGGAAAAAGCTGTCCTTTCGCTGAAAGCAAGGAAGGCTCCAGGTCCAGATGGTGTTCCAGCTGAGATGTTGCAGCTTGTCCTGACTTGCTGCTCAGCACATTCAACGCTTGCCTACGGAATGAGGTTTTCCCGGTACGATAGAAGGTGGCGAGGCTCATGCTGGTCAGCAAGGGGAAGGAAAACCCCGAATCGCTGTCTGCATTCCGCCCGTTATGCATACTAGACACGGCTGGGAAAGTGCTAGAGAAACTCATTAAGGGAAGGCTCACTGACACGATTCGTGCTACTGGGGACCTATCTCCTCGGCAGTACAGCTTTAGAGCAGGACGCTCTACCATTGATGCAATTGCAGAGGTGGTGAGTGCGGTCCTGTTAGTGTCACTCGACGTCAGGAACGCATTCAACTCCGCTAGATGGGTGGATATTCCCTAGAGATGCGAGGGAGATGGGAGACTGACTTCTATCTCACCCAGCCTTGGAGCGGTTTTCAGTCCTACCTGCACAAAATTGGTCAGTCCTCCGATTGTCAGTCTTGCCTAGGGGGCAAAGACAATACCTGCAACACATTTTTAGGTGCAAAAAATGGGTCAGGCCATGATGAAACTTCCACAGGGAGACAGGAGAGCTCATTCCGGATAATAAAGTGATGGTGATACTCGAAACGGTTGACAAAGGGAACCAGATGGCACATTATGTTCGGGCAGTCCTAAAAGATAAAAGGAACTCACAGCAGCCGGAGGCGTTGGGGCTGGGGGATCGCTTGTCTGGCACTTCCTCTTCCCCTCTCCCCTCCCGGTAGAAGAGAGATCCCCTAGCTTGAAGGCGTCTTACGACGTAACAAACCGAGACCTAGCCCGAAGTACAGGGTATGTATAATAAGTAACCGGACTGACCTCAGGAAATTTTTTATTGGCAAAATATGTACAATTTTTCTTTAGAAATCTTCAAAGTAGTCCACATTGGAGTCAATAACATGCTGATACCGAATTTTCCAATACCCAAACGCTCCCTGGAAGTCGGCAACCTCAATGCTGTCTAGAGCCCTCGTCGTAGCACGTTGAACGTTTTCCAGAGACCCGAACCGCGTCCCCTTAAGGTGTCTCTTGATCTTGGGGATCTTGGTGCCCTATCCGGGCTGTAAGGAGGCTGTGGCAACGTTGCCCTCAACTGTTTGGCCAACTGCTCGGTGACGAGCAGGCAGGTGTGCAATGGAGCATTGTCGTGATGGAGGATACACGAATCGGCAATCTCTGGACGGGCTCGGCAAACCCGGGCGGTTAGTCAATAGAGCACCTCTCTGTAGTACTGGCCATTTACAGTTTGGCCGGGTGGCACAAACTCTTTGTGAACAATGCCTTTCACGTCAAAGAAAGCAATGAGCATCGACTTTCGATTTGCTCATGCGCGCTTTTTTCGGTCGTGGTGACGGTGGTGTATGCCACTCTGAACTCTGCCGCTTCGTCTCAGGATCGTATTCGAAAACCCACGTCTCGTCTCCGGCAATAACGTGGTTAAAAAGCTCTGGTTCGGTTGCTCGATCGTACGCTCCATTTTCACTCCGACGACTTAACTGAACACGCACTCCGCTCTCGCTCGATGCTATCTCTCCAAGCGCTTGGAGGCAACTGCTGCAGCCCGGTTCCCTTCACCTAGACTAAGCCAACATAGCCTTGGAGTCCTACAATACACCTCTCAATTGGGGAAAAATATCCAAGTGCCTCAATCTACACTACGCAGATCAAAAGGATCTCGGTGCACTCGAGTACAAAATGACAACTCTCGTCCAAGATAACAACAGCAAATACGAATTCTATCAAACGGTGTATCGTCATCTATCCTTCATACTTAATAGATTATCATCAATCACCATGAGTCAAGAAACAATGAATAATATGACCCAATGCTATCGAGACAAGGCTCTCGACACCTTTATAAGGGGTCTATCAGTGGACCTCCCCAGACTCTTAGGTATACGGAAACCAGCTGATCTACCGCAGGTCTTCCATCTTTGCCTTAAATTAGAGAATATGAGCTATCGTGCACAACACGCTTATAACTCTCAAATTGGTGTATGCAAACATTACACTACAGGTCCACCACCTCTTTCGCCCAAGAAAACCCATTTGAATCCAACAAGGTTATCTATGCAGAATAATCCAAGACTCAACTTTTACCCTGAACTCGTAAACAATCTAACCGCACAGCAGTTTCCACGATTTAGCCAAACAAAATTACAACACCAATATCCAAGCCAGCCACCATTGCCACCCAAGCCACGACGAGTGGAACCTATGGACGTTTATCAATCCATGAAAAAAACATGCTATTCACTACCAAAACAGACCAAACCCAAGATTTCCTTACGCCCAAAAGAGACTTCAGCCCCCCGAGCAAACACACGGATATAAATAGCAACGTCTATGTCTTACTCAAAACAATAATATACAGCCGAAAATATTGAATGAGACCATGGACCAGCTCCAACAAGAGCTGGAACAGCATGAACTTGATGATTTCCTGGCTGAAGAAGACACAGAGCCCTTTCCAAAAGACTTACGAGACGACAACACAGAGACGGATGAAACTAATGAAAACCAAGACGACAACCATGTTTTAGACTAAACAGCTCTTCGCTTCCATATGTCGAAGTGATTGCGAAGAGCGGTGAAACATTGAAATTCTTTATAGACACAGGTTCCAATAAGAACTACATACAACCCCATTACATTATAAACCCCTTGAAAAACGATGCACCATTTAGTGTAAACTCCGTGGGTGGAGCGGTCAATATTACACATCATGCATTCATTGATTTGTTCCGAGCGAATATCGGAAAATTAAAATTCTTTCTTTTACCAAGCCTTAAAACATTTATCGGAATAATCGGAAATGACTCCCTAAAGGCTATGGATGCAATTATTCATACAAAGGGTAACTTTATGACTATCAACCCTGGAATACAACTTGTATCAAAGCAACACCCTTCACAATCCATTCACAAACTTGATATAAATACAGACCATCTATCTGAGCCTCAAAAGAAACAACTTACTGCAATTTTGAACAAGTGTACTAATCTGTTTTCAGGACCGAACGAGACGCTTACCTACACAACAACAGTACGAGGGGAAATTCGTACAACTACGAACGACCCCGTATACAGTAAATCTTATCCTTATCCGGTAGCCCTCAAAAGTCAAGTTGAAAAGGAAGTTAAAAATCTGATAGAAAATGGCATCATTAGACCATCAAGATCGCCATACAACTTGCCGTGTGGATTGTTCCGAAAAAATCGGATTCTTCCGGAGAAAAGAAGTTTCGGATGGTCATTGACTATCGGAATCTGAACTCTGTTACAATCCCGGACAGGTATCCTTTACCCGAGATCAATGAGGTACTGTCCAACCTCGGGAAAAGCAAATTCTTTTCCATTGTCGATTTAAAGAGCGGATTCCATCAGATTCCTCTAATGGAAAGGGACATCGACAAAAACATCTTCTCCATTAATAATAGTAAATTCGAATTCCTTCGATTACCATTTAGGCTCAAAAATGCACCCTTTTTTTCAGCGTGCCTTAGATGACATCCTACGTGAGCACATCGGGTTGCGGTGCTACGTATATATAGATGACACTATCATCTTTGGCAAGGATGAGACCGAACACTTCAAAAACTTGGAAACAGTGCTCAAAACACTTGAAAAAGCGAACATGATAGTACACCCAGATAAATGCGATTTTTTAGAAAGGGACGTCGAATTTTTGGGCTTTATAGTCAGTGCCGATGGTATCTATCTATTTTTCAGCGTGCCTTAGATGACACCCTACGTGAACACATCGGGTTGCGGTGCTACGTATATATAGATGACACTATCATCTTTGACAAGGATGAGACCGAACACTTCAAAAACTTGGAAATAGTGCTCGAAACACTTGAAAAAACGAACATGATAGTACACCCAGATAAATGCGATTTTTCGGAAAGGGACGTCGAATTTTTGGGCTTTATAGTCGAAGCAATTGCTTCCTTTCCAACTCCAAAAACCTTGAAAGACCTCAGATCCTTTCTTGGAATTTCAGGGTGTTATCGTCACTTTGTTCGTGACTACGGAAAGCTTGCAAAGCCCCTGACATTCCTTTCAAGAGGGGAGGATGGACGAGTGTCCAAGCATATTTCAAAAAACACACCAATCAATTTAGACAAACCGGCAATGGACGCATTTCTAAAGCTAAAGAAAACCCTAACATCCAAAGATGTCATACTATCACATCCTAACTTTTAAAAGGAATTCGGATTGACTGCCTCTAGCTTTGCCATTGGTGCTGTTCTTTCACAAGGAGACAAGCCAATATCCTTTTTGTCGCGAACCTTAAGTAAAACCAAAGAAAACTATGCGGTAAACGAGAAAGATATGTTGGCCATCATTTGGGCATGGAAAAAATTCAGAAATTTTCTCTATGGATCTCAGAAAGTCAAAATTTACACGGGATCACCAACCTTTCGCATATGCCTTGAGCAACAAAAATACCAACAGTAAAATGAAACGTTGCAAGGTAATCCTGGAGGAGTATAATTATGAACTCCTATACAAACCAGGCAAAGCCAACGTCGTAGCTGATTCTCTTTCGAGACCACCAAACCCTCCTGAGGCCAACTCACTTACCCCAACTGAACACAGTGACGATGGCTCCTCTCAAAACCTGATTCCTCTTGTGACAACGCCGATAAACGTCTTCCGCAACCAAATTATTCTGAATAAAGGCAACGAAAGAAGCTATCAAATAACAAACGCTTTCAACGATTACACTAGCCATATTCTAATACAGCAAGAATACACAGAGCAGGAGATCGTAAACATTTTCAAAGGCTACCTGAAGCCACATACTGTTAATAGACTTATGACTGACGAAACAGCACTAGAACGCATACAGGAAATCTACAAACAGCATTTCAAAAATTACCGAATCCGTTTTACACGCAAACTAGTTGAAGATGTACAAAATGAAATGGAACAGGAGGAAAGAATCCTCAACACTTATCGAAAAACTCATAGAAATGTTGAAGAAAATCAACTCCAAATATTGAAGAAATTCTACTTCCCGAGATGTCCGCCAAAATTAAAAGGCTTGTTTCTCGATGCATCACATGCACAGAAAATAAATATGAAAGACACCCGAATAAACCTCACCTTCACGCAACCCCCATCCCAAATTACCCAGGACACACTGTCCACATAGATTTATTTCTGACCGAAAAAAAACTAGTTCTAACAGCTATCGACAAATTAACAAAATTTCTTCAAGCGAAAATCCTCCCATCTAAGTCCACCGAGGACATAAAAAAACCTCTAAAAGACATCCTGTTTTTCTTCTGCGTACCAGAAAATATGGTAGTGGATAACGAAGGCGCTCTCAGATCCGTGTCTCTGTCTTCCATGATGGAACACGACCTATAAATAAAAGTTTTTAAAACTCCTCCTTATAAAAGCGAAGTAAATTGCCAAATAGAACGTCCTCATTCCACTCTTATCGAAATCGTGAGATGTCTGAAGCGAGACGATCCCCACCTACTTCAAAAGGCGGTTAATGAATATAACTTCACCATCCACTCCACCACAGGAAAAGGACCCGTAGAGTTGTATCTTGGCCGTCTTCCTCAAGTAATCCCCGAAGAATTCGAACGAGCGCAGCAGGAAAATATCGATAAACTTAAGTTGAAGCAGGACAAAAACTTCAAGCTCCATAACAGAAATAGGAAGCCCTTAAAAAACTACAACGTCGGTGACATTATTTTTGTTAAAAAGAGTAGAAGAGTAGGCTCAAAACTAACCCCAAGGTATAGGCAGGGAACTGTTAAAGAGCTTTTTCAGACGCAGCGTTAAAAGTGAGCGTTAAACAGGTTATATGGGCAAGAAGAGTGAGAGGCATTGAGGGGACCTGATGGTAAAAACAAGCCAACATTTTTTTGGGTGAACGAGCGTAACGCACATACACAAACGCATTTTGTTGATCATTTGGTGGGGGAAAGTTTATACAAACGCCGGTAGTCATTCCGAATTGAACATTCGGTGAAGAAGGTAGTCGTCACGAAACGATTGCCTTTCTTTAATTTGCGTGCAAAAATGGATGCGAGAAGCTACGCGTTATTTAATAAATTTATGAAAGAAGAGACCATGTTCAATTTCAGGAAACAACACGATGAATATCACGATTACAATAAAGATAAATTGCCTATTGTAAATCCATAGAACATTAACAGTACGCATAATCTTCACAGAATCACATTATAATAAGCAAGTTTACAATACATAAAGAAAAATATGCGACTAAAATAGATATTCAAACTTGGAATATATTTTTCAGAAAGCGGAAAAACACTGAGGATTCAAATAAATCCAATAGAAGTTTGAATCGACAAACTTTAACAATCATAAAATATATTTTTCATTCCAGTTTTTATTACCTCGTGCACAATTCAAGGCTAAAACATCAATTCTCAATCGCTCATCTCCCTGTCTTCGCTTTCATGTTGTCCGCACGATGTTTAACGATCAAATGGTCCTTTTGACACATTCACTCGCAAGACGTGTATCGTATACATAAATAGGTTGGCTGAACTATGCAACGTGTAAACATAAGGGCGTAAGCGCGAAACCTGTTTGGATATGGATTTTAACCATTCCCGTGTGAAAAAGCCCAAAGAGAATAAAAACGCCACAGTCATTACTGAGTCCGGGAAAAAAGTACAAAAATCAATATACGAAATTGATTTTCTTTTTAGACTCTTTCTTCATGTGGCAACCTGCAAAATCAAAGTCCTTGACTATGCAAACTCCCAGGTCATAATCATCAAGGCCGGTCAGGCAAAAATAAGAACGGGGAACTTCAGTATCATACACAATGTGGACATCGGGCAGTACACAAATGTTGTATCAGGCACAAAAAACGTATTTGAACGAGAAATCGACAGAAATAACCCTTTATATCCCATGAGCTATCCCAAACCCAACAACTTCTAGAACACCTACGACCGGAAATTGCGAAAAGGTCACTAGACTTCATCGGAACTGCCTGAAAGGAGGTCGCCGGAAGTCGCGACCACGATGACCTTAATTTAATTCTGGATAAAATAAATAATGTCCTAAAAAATAATAATAACCAAGGACTTATAAATAACTCAGTGACAGAGCGATTAAATAATTTGACGCTAGTTTCTTACACAATAGAAAAATTTGTAAAATCAAATGAGCACCACAAATATGATCTAGCCATTAGTATACAATATAAGCTAGGACTGGTAAACAAAGAACTAACTACCATAAACTTTGCTTTAGATTTTGCTAAAACTGGAACTGTAAATTCATTGATGCTATCTAAAAACGAAATAAAACAAGCAATTAAAATATTAGACAGAGAAAAATTTCCATATCTTTCAACTGAAGAAGCATTACAATCAGCGGATTTAAAAATTGATAGTAATGGGAAATCACTCTTATATATTATAAGATCCCAATAACTTTAGAAGAAAATTGCAAGAACCTTATTGTAAAACCACTTAGAAGGAAAAATAAAATTATAGAAATCTTATACAATAGCATCTTAAGAGGTCAAAATAAAATATATGGCATTCTCAGAGACTGTAAAGCATACAATGGCTTATCAATTTGTAAACCAACCGATATATTAGATATAAGTCACTCAGCTTGTGTACCTAACATCTTGAGGAGTCTAAATTCAACGTGCAACACTATTAGTGGTCTACAAATCCTAACCATCGAAGAAATTGCGCCTGATATGATTCTCGTTAACGATTTTGAAGGAACGGCTACTATCGACCACGACCTTCGTAACCTTCGCGGCACATTCATCATAAAATTCAACAATGCTACAGTGACGATCGACGAGAGGACATTCGTCTCCAAGGAAATTTCTATGTGGGAAGCCCTTCCAGCTATCCTGCAGCCTTCACCGTTCGAAAAACAATATCGTGAAATCCTTTCCTTAGAAGCCATGAGTGAGCTACAAATAAACAACACCAAGCGGATAGAGCTTCTGCAATATCAAAACCTCCTTGATCGCTGGTCCAGCTATGGGATAAGTTTTTCTATGCTTTTAATACTACTAATCGCTATATTTCTCAGATCCTGTTGTAAAAGCAACCCCCAAATCACAATCAGTCAGCCTGCTGCAAAGAAAGAAGCAAAAAACCTTACACCAATACAAAACTGTCATCAAGCACTACATCAATTTCAACTCCTCTGGGGCCTTACAAAACCCTGCACTACTCGACCCCGAAACGTTACGACCAGCCATATTTCTAATCGAAACGGACATCCGAATTTAAGCGGGGAAGAGTTAAAGAGCATTCCCACGCTAACCCGTACCAGACACTATGTCAGCAAATACCTTCACCCAGTACGTGAGAATGCAGAATCGCTGAGCCTGCAACAAATTTAGCGAGAATCTGGAAACGCCAGAAATTGTGAATGCAGCAGAAATTAAATTAGAATAAGTTGTACTGTGTTTTGAAAACTTAAACGCGACGGGGAACCTCTGCCCGATCGCGAATAATAAATTTTTTGTTTAAAGTACAGGTATAAATAAATCTTAACTTGTGTAGTCCTTGTCTGCTGATCGCAACAGCTGAATCTCTGCATCTGTTAACTGGAAAGCAGCCCAATCTGGCTCTAATTTATGCAGACGATTTTCGCAATATCATCTGTTTTTCCTTGACTTAGAGTCCTTGAAGAAATTCGTTAAATACCTTTCAACCGCCTGTACGATAGTGGCCTGTTGAAAAGCTAGAGACTCCATTGAAGATATAAAATGTTTATCTGCAAGTGAATAAGGAAAAAATCAACGGAGTTACGATTTCTGAAGTGAGCAAAAACGGTGAAAAAAAAAATAACTAAGTATCTTCTAAGTAAGAAAAAAAACTTAGACAAGATTGACGAGGAACTCGATTCAGTGTTCACTGTCCCAATTTGGACAACTGGGGTCACCAAATGTTCAATCACTAGATTAAACTTAAAAAGAACGTTCTTGTACAGTGAGTGAACGACAATGAATTAATTCAGGATCAATTTGAACTTATATAATAAAAATTATGCTTACATCTAATAATTTGCCATTCGTAGCTCAATGCATGAAATAAGCAAATTCATGCAATGACATATGCGTGCCCAAATGTGGAAGCATATGCAAGTGGAAAAAGTGCGGATACCGAATTATGCCATTTGTACTTATGTTTAATGCACTCCATAGATCATTGCATACATTAATGGAATATGCAGGCAATGACCCACGACGGTGAATGAAAATGTGACTTGCACATTTGCGCGCATATAGATTAATTAAGAAAATGCAATTTATAGGAATAGTTGGATACGCATGCGTGCAAATATGCAGGGAGTTAAAGATCTGCATATGTATGCACAGGAAAAATAACTCAAATTTATGCAATCCTCTCATTTAAAACAGCCGCTAGTTTGTTTTACGATTATTGATGTCATTAATTGAACGAATCCTCAAAGTTAATCAGTATACCTACCATTCCTGAAACTTTCATGCAAATCCTAGTAAACCTATAGTGCATGAGTCGGTAAAAAGCGCATTTTGTTCCATAGCCATATGATTGCGTAGTAATACAGCGCATATTGTTCCATAGTAATACAGGAAAATTCAAACCGCTATAACTTTGTTAAATACTATTCGATCCTTTTGAAATTTTCATGGCAGATTAACCTTATGAATAACTATTTTGTATTTTTTTGTATTTAAGGGTACTGTTACGGTTTTATTCAATAAAATGTAAAATTAATGAATCATACTGTTATCTACTAACAAACTTTATCGAATTTCAACTTCTGATGTATTTGCTGTTGTTGTGCGCATAAAGGCCTACATTCATGATTTTTTCAGATTCTTCGGATGAAAGGTGTTCAAGCGCGTGTTACGATCAGCAACTCACCTACACGTGACCCATCTATCACGTTGCATCAACCGTAAGCTTGACCTCGAAGCCATGGGAACATCCGCCACGAGCTGATGACATATCAGATTCTAGTCTGCAACCTAAAACTTTTTCAAAATTATGAAATGCTAACCATGTAAATTTGTTTCGGCTAGAACGTTTTGAAATTAATTAACTCAGTTCAGTTGTAATTAAACTTTAGAAGTGAACAATACAGAATTTACCATAAGCTAAAACTTTGTTTTTTTTTCCCAAACGTGGAACCAACAAATGTAATTGGCGCAGTCTTGTAGGCGGCGGGTGAGAAAGTTTTTCGCTAAAGTTGTGTTAATTCCGTAAAGCGCCAACGGTTTATTGTCGCGGCGGAACTAAAAGTGCCGAAGGAACATCTAAAGTAGTTAAATTTCATCGGATTAATGAAAATTGAAGCTTTATCGCCGGATTAGCGAATAATTGTTCCCGAAAGTGCGAATTGTGGAAAGGAAACTTCAGCCGAAAAACGAAGCACCAGCCATGAACCAAGTAGTGATAACTTGCATGTAAGTCAATTTGGGTAAAATATATTGAGTACTATTTCCTTTTAAATTTTCCAAATCAGATGCCCCCCATAAAAAAGTCTCCCAAAAAAACCTTACCCCGAAGTCAACAGTTTTAGGAGAAAATTAAGTGAGCGGTTTTTCGTGTTCAGTGAAAGTTTAGTGAGTGGTTCAAGTGCGTTAAACACTATAAACGAGGAAAATCCTTTAAGTATTATTAACGAAGTGAATCCTTGTCCAAAAGAAATGGCGACTAAAGAAGTGACGACATTAGACATTTTTAATTCACTCCGCATTCCGGATGCAATAAAGGATCTCCCGAAATTCGAAGGGAATCCTCGACTACTTTACGACTTTATTGACAATGTGGACGAAATTTTAGGATTGATCGCGGTTACGAGTGGTTCTGGTTACGGTCAATTGTTGCTACGTGCAATAAGAAACAAGATCGTTGGGCCGGCCAACGAGGTCTTAAATATGTACGGGACACCCCTTAAATGGGATACAATAAAGGAGCATCTTATACTCCATTATGCGGACAAACGTAACGAGACCTCACTAATACGGGACTTACACAAAATGAGACAGACGACTGAAACAATAGGAACGTTTTACAGTGAAATCGTAGAAATATTTGCCAGTCTTACAAACCATGTGAGCATTCACGAAAAGGATGCCACTGTGGTCAACGCAAAAAAGGTTTTATTCTCTGAAATGTGCTTGAATACCTTCCTATCAGGCATCAAAGAATCTTTAGGTTCAACAATTCGAGCTATGAAACCTACATCATTAGCCGAAGCATTCGCATTTTGCATAAAGGAGCAAAACATATTCTATTCAAAGAATGAAAATAATAAACCTTTCCCGCAGTTGTTAAGTGGAAAGCAAATGAATCCTCCACAAACTAACTTAAATATACGTTTTCCCCCACAAAACGGTTTTAACTCACCAAAACTTTTGCCTTACCCCCAAAGAAATAGTTTAAGCCTTACTCAACCAAATTTCTACAGGCCTTTTAATTTCCCACAGCAACCCTTAGGGATGTCTTACAATCCACCACGACAACAATTTAATTTTCAGACAAATCCTTTTCAGCAAAATTTCAGACCTTTAAGTTTTCAGCGTCAACAATATAATGTACCTTTTGGAAATCACCAATTTAAAAATAATTTTCAGCAGACTCCACACAATAACGCAAGTCAACAGCCGAACAGGTCTAAACCCGAACCAATGGATACCTCATCTGGTTATCAAAAACCAAATTCTCAAATCCGCACTAATTCTAACAATTTTTTCAGGTCAACTGGTCCACCAAATTTCGTAAGTAAAGAATTATTCCATCTAAGCGAAAATAATAGTTGTAATAATGACCAAATGAACCCCTATGAAAATATTCACGAAGATTCCACATTCAACTCATATCCAGATCCACCACACATATTGAATCTCGACAACTATTATAATTACCAAGAGGAACCTGAAAACTTTCAAACAGGTGAATGTGAAATAGACGAAAATTTTTCACAGTCTGCCTCGAAAAGTCAACCGGATACCTAGATGTTAACAAACATGGATTTATCCTTCCTTACATAAACATTTCTTCCCCTTTTGGCAGACCTTTAAAATTCCTCGTAGATACAGGGTCTTCTTCATCATTCCTAAATCCAGAATTTATTCACCCCGACGATATTAAAGAAATTAAACCAATCAACATTACCACCATTTTAAATAAATATACAGTCAATAAAGAAGTAATCCTCCCTAATTTCAGTGAATTTAAAACACCAGGGTTCACACGATTTCTCGCTTTCAAATTTCACGGTTACTTTGACGGACTATTAGGGCTCGACGCGATGACTTCTATCGGAATTAAAGTAGACCTGGTAGAAAAAGTACTTGCTACAAGGAACTCAATAATTCCCTTATATTTTAAACCAAACTTTACTTCTGGTAAATACATTATTCCTCCACGTTCCAAATTTATAGCCAAACTCCCTGTCGATATCCAAAGCGGGGATATCTACATAACCACCACGAAAATTGAACCAGAACTTATTATCCCCGAAGGAGTATATCTTGCTGAAGATTGGTATAGTTGGGTTGAAATAATTAATAACTCTAATGTCGAAAAAATTCTTTATCTGGACCAACCGCTAAAAGTTGAAAATTTTACAAAAGAAAATTTCTCCGAAATCAATAACTTCAATATTGTATGCCCAGAGTCAGGAAATATAGAAGTTAATAACGTAATAAAATCCCTGCGAGTCGACCATCTAAATTCTGAAGAAAAAAGAACTCTTCTCCAGACCTGCAAAGAATATGAAGATATATTTTTTAAGGAAGGAGACAAGCTTTCTTTTACCAACGAGGTAAAACACCAAATTAAAACGATAGACGACTTACCCATCTACACAAAGTCGTATCGCTACCCCTACATCCACAAAGACGAAGTACGGAAACAGATAACAACCATGCTGGAGCAAAGAATAATTCGTCCTAGTTACTCCCCTTGGAGCTCTCCAGTCTGGATAGTTCCCAAGAAACTTGACGCTAGTGGTAAACAAAAGTGGCGACTGGTAATTGATTACCGGAAGCTGAATGAAAAAACTATTAGCGACAAATACCCACTTCCGAATATCAATGAAATACTTGATAAATTAGGTAAGTGCATGTACTTCTCCACATTAGACCTTGCAAATGGCTTCCACCAAATAGAAATGGATCCAAAAGATATTCAAAAAACAGCGTTCACCGTAGATGGAGGGCACTATGAATACATCCGTATGCCTTTTGGGCTCAAAAACGCCCCAGCAACCTTTCAAAGGGTCATGGACAACGTCCTGAAAGAACTCCAAGGTACCGTCTGTCTAGTCTACCTAGATGACATCATTGTCTTCTCAACTTCGCTCCAAGAGCACAAAGAGAATCTCCGCAAAGTTTTTGCTAAATTACGTGAAGCTAACTTAAAGGTCCAGCTCGACAAATCAGAGTTCTTACATAAAGAGGTCGCATTCTTAGGACATGTAGTTACTACAGAGGGAGTTAAGCCAAATCCAGAAAAAACAAAAGCTATTAGAAATTTTCCCATTCCCAGATCACAAAAAGAAATAAAATCATTCCTAGGGCTTTTGGGGTACTATCGCAAGTTTATCAAAGACTTTGCGAAACTAACCAAACCCCTTACATCATGTCTAAAGAAGGGAAAACAAATAATACTAGACGACACATACATTAAAACATTCAACATGTGTAAGGATTTGCTAACGAATGATCCAATCCTACAATATCCAGACTTCTCCAAACCGTTCGTACTTACAGCGGACGCAAGCAACTACGCCATTGGCGCAGTATTGTCCCAAGGACCCATTGGCAGCGACAAACCTATATGCTATGCAAGCCAAACCCTTACCAACAGCGAGATTAATTACTCTACAATAGAAAAGGAACTTTTGGCTATTGTCTGGGCAACTAAGTACTTTCGCCCTTATCTTTTTGGAAGGAAATTCAAAATTGTCACGGATCATAAACCGTTAACCTGGATCATGAGTTTAAAGGACCCAAATTCTAAACTAATCAGATGGAGACTAAAATTGGAGGAGTTCGATTATGAAATTATTTACAAAAAAGGCGTTCTGAATAATAACGCCGATGCTCTAAGCCGTATAAAACTTAAAAACGCAAACAAAATAGAAGTAAATGCCGCAGAAGAAGTTGGTCAATCCCACAACGACCCTATTCCATCTTCAACTAGAGCAACTATCCACTCCGCTGAAGAAGATTTAAACGATGGGATACACATCTCCGAAAGACCCCTAAACGAATTTTCCTTACAGCTGATCTTAGAGCAAAGCAATAGAGCTCCCTCAGCTTCACTTAAAATGCTTTTCAGGAATAAACAAAGGAGAACCATCCAAGTAGCAACTAACTCAGAAAGTGGAATTATTGACAGTCTGAAAAAATGTCTGGCACCTAATCGGCTCAATGCAATCTATTGCAACGATGATCTATTTAGAACCATTCAAAATATATATTCGAAATTCTTTTCCCAATCAAAATTATTTAAACTCATCAGGTGTACTCGAATTCTCAAGGATATCACGGACAACGACGAACAGGACAAAATCATAAATGACTACCATACGAACAGTAACCACAGAGGCATAAATGAAACGACTTCACACCTTCAGCGAGAATTCTATTTCCCCTTCATGAAACAAAAAATTACAAAATTCATAAATAACTGCGAAACCTGTCAAACACTGAAGTATGATCGTAATCCCCCAAAAGTAAAATTCATGGCACCAAGTACACCAAATAAACCACTTGATATATTGCACACAGATATTTATGCAATCAATAATCTAAAAATCCTAACTATTGCAGACAAATTTTCTAAATTCCTCGCAGCATATACTCTCCCAGTCACCAACAGCCTTACTATTATTAAATCCTTAAAACATTACATCAGCCTACACGGCATCCCTAAACAGTTAGTATCTGATTCTGGCCCTGAATTTACCGCCATGATTTTCAAAGATTTTTGTAGGCAATACGGAATTAATCACCACATAACATCATACCAACAGAGCACCAGTAATGCTACAGTAGAAAGACTACACTCGACTCTCACCGAAATATATAGAATAATTCATAATAAACAAAAAGGGAAAGACCACGACGATATCCTAAATGAAGCTGTTATAACTTACAACAATTCTATTCATTCTGCAACAAAATATACCCCTTATGAGATCTTTTACGGACGTACCTATAAATTCAATAACGAACTCCAACAAAATAATATTCATGAATATCTTAAAAAACTTAACGAATTTCAATTACAAATATTTCCTTTAATAAAAGAACGTCTTGAACAAAATACTGATAAGAATATAAATAAATTAAACGCTAATCGAGAAGAAGCCGAACAACACGAAGAAGGATCAATTATTTTTAGGAAAGAATGCAGACGAAATAAGCTTACACCTAGATTTAGTAAACATAAAGTTAGCAAAAATAAAAACGTTACACTAATTACAACTAAGAACAGAAAACTTCATAAATCTAAAGTAAAAAGAAAACGTAAATTTCAGACTTTTACATCTGGCAATGACGACAGGACAGAAAATGGAGATTCACGACCTCACGAACAACAACGGGATACTTCCGCTGCAATTGGGACAAGCCAGGACCATTCAGGGATACAGCAACCTTCTACATATAATTCGTCTTGAACAGTATCGAACGAACATAAACAAAATTGAAGACTCTCTACTCACTCTCGACGCAATCGACACTCTGAAGGACTCTATAAAAATAACGAACTTAAAATTAAATGAGCTAAAATATAAACTCGACTCACTTATACCAAATTACAGGACGAAAAGAGGACTTATCAACGGACTTGGAACACTTATCAAAGGAATAACCGGAAACATGGACGCAAACGATGCACTTCAGTTGAACAAGGAAATAGAAACAATAATGGCCAATGAAAATAATCTTAAAACAAATCTAAATCAACAAATTGCTATAAACAATAAAATGGTACAACGGTTCGATAATATAACAAACCACATAAATTCTCAACAGGATACAATTAAGCACTACCTGAACCACACTCTAAATCGAATTCGAAACGAAATAAGAGCTGACAATAACCAAATCCAATTTTTACAGTTCCTGACACAAATAAATTATAACCTCGACTTGCTAAATACTCACTTGACAAACATTGCAGAAGCTATTATCCTTGCAAAACTAAATATTATTTCAAAACAGATTTTAAGCCGGGCAGAGCTCAATGAAATTCATTCTATTTTCGAAAAACAAAATATAAATTTAATATCAGGCGAACTTATTTACGAACTATTAGAATTACAAGCCTATTATAATGACACTAATGTAATTTTTAATGTTCAAATACCAAGACTGTTGAATTTCAACTACTCCATTTTCCATATTGTTCCTATTCCCATCAATCAAACAAAAATCATAAATACTCCTCCCTTCCTAATCATATCCCAAGATAATATTCAGTATATCGACGCAAAGTGCCCAAAAATCGAGACTACCTACTACTGCAAGGAGTCGAATCTACATCGAAAACCGAAACTCGATGAATGCATCGGAAACTTGCTAAGGAATAAACCCGCTAACTGCGAACTCCAAGCACTCGACACACTTGACGAAATCGCACAACCCGAACCTGGTTACATCCTGATTAACAGCGAAACAGAAGTCAACATCACCTCATCCTGCGGACCTAGCAACCAGAAACTCAAAGGAACAAAGCTTATCCACGTTAAAAATTGTAACATCAAAATTAATGATTTGGAATATGTAACCCTGGAAAACAAACATTGGGATGAAATAAATATTTACCCGGCAACGATGAAAAGCCAAGAAAATAAATACACTGCCGAGATCTCCTTCAAGAACCTGGAAAAATATCAATTCCCGGAGGATCATATAATTGAAGAGCTACAGATTATCAAACCTAAACAATTTTATATTACCTTGAGCCTATTAACCATCGTACTAGTCATAACTCTATCCCTGGTTTTGTCAACGATCTTCAAGTATTCAAGGATAAGGCGATTCGACATCCCAACCACCTTACAAGCTCCTGCCATCGAACCTGAAGGACTTCGGTTCATCTGGCCATCGCTCTCATCTCAGGGGGGAGGTGTTACGATCAGCAACTCACCTACACGTGACCCATCTATCACGTTGCATCAACCGTAAGCTTGACCTCGAAGCCATGGGAACATCCGCCACGAGCTGATGACATATCAGATTCTAGTCTGCAACCTAAAACTTTTCCAAAATTATGAAATGCTAACCATGTAAATTTGTTTCGGCTAGAACGTTTTGAAATTAATTAACTCAGTTCAGTTGTAATTAAACTTTAGAAGTGAACAATACAGAATTTACCATAAGCTAAAACTTTGTTTTTTTTTCCCAAACGTGGAACCAACAAATGTAATTCGCGTGGGCGGTACGCAAAAACTTCGTACATTTCCCCTTGCCCTGCTTCCCTCGGTTATGATACCAACATGTTAAGACCAGTTTTGAAAAAATCTAATTAAGGTCTTTCCAATGAAACCCTACTCAACTACCAATGGTGAAAAACCCTTCCTATATGGGGAGACCGCCCTTAAAATTCTCTGGAAAAAAAATTTCACCCTAAGTTTTGTATTTTAGTATGAAATCCTAAAAAATCGAATTTAAATAAAAACGAGGTAAAATACGAGTAGTTCATCAAAAGAATGGAACTTGTTAAGAAGAACGTGCACTTTTCATAGATATTGTGGTTCATTACTATCTTTCAAATTTGTCCTTTGTATTAAAATATGAATATCATAACTTTTTGCCAATAAGAACTTTTTTTCTGTGTTTTAAATATTTATATGAATAACTGAATATCACAAGTATACTTGTGCTTACCAATATTGGTTTTGAAGCCACCGTACCCAAGGACGCAATAAAACCTGCCATTGAATCACTTAGTTTCAAAAACTTGATGAGGACCGCAGTCATTAAAAATGTTCCTACAATAGTACATAATTAGTTTCAAATAATTTTTTTAAACGTTTCAACCTTACCAACAATACTCAAAGCGGCAGAGTATGTACTATAATAACTGAACTGTTCTCCATTCCATTGCAACTTTTTCAATGAGAAATTATAAATATAGTCGTCTTCACCTAATACACATACATATAAATTTCTAATTCGCTATTTTTCTTAGAATTGATTAGCAGCTGCTAATCAGTTGTCTAGGATCAGTCACTTACCCATAGCTGGACCTATGTATAACAGCTGGCAAACGATCAGTAAAATTAGGTAAAACTGTATTTTATCCGGACGTTTATTTGTGAAAACTTGAATAAATTCATAAACCGATTCTGGATTGAAAAAGTCCACCAAACACGCTTTTCCGCAAAGTCTATTTCCCGAAGTCGGAACTGGTTTCTTTTCCTCTAGCTCAAAAGATGTAACTGGTCTTCCATCATTTTCATTTGAATTTTCACTTTTCTTCTCTTCTTTTTGTGCTTTTTTCACTTCCGGAATGAAAAGTATGATGTATAGTATTCCCAAAAAATAAATGCAAGCACCAATGATGCACATCTCTTTAAAAATATTTTATTGTTAAGTTGGAAAACTTTTAAGTGTAGAAAAACTCGTTTTACTCACTCACGTAACCCAATTTAATATGAAGGGTACCGCTAAAAGGTGTTCCAACAAGGCCAATTGTATTTAAACATACAGCAAATATTCCAAACCTTTAAAAAATTAATTGTACTTCGTTTAATATGTAGTAGCTGAATTTGATTCTCACCTAAAGGCTCGATCTTTTTCTTCAGTTATCTCAGTTAGGTAGCTATAGATCCCCATTATTAATAAAGTCCATCCGCCCAATATCGATGGAACGACTTTTTCTATAATAGTGCCAAATTCCATAGGAATTATATCCATGTAAATTAATGTTACGAGCAGACCTAAAATTCCGTTTGAAATAGTTTAAAGAATTCTCGAATTGTCGATTGCTTACCAATTATTCCAAGCAGTTCGCCAATCATCGGAAAAAGCATGCATGGTTTACGAACATGATTGCGATCACTCCATCCACCCGCAAATAAGAGTACAATTAGCGGAAAAACTGAGGCTGCCAAATAAAGAATTGATTTACATTAATTCCAAATTGTATGAAAATCTCAGAAAATTAGCAACTAAGATAATTAAAATTAAGAAAAGTATAGATGTAAGTCGAGCGAGCAACAACACAAAACAAGCATACAAAGTAGTGAAATGCCTGAAACGTGGTTACCGGCCCAAAACCACGCTCTGTCGTGATGGCATCAGCAATATCATCGCTGATGAAACCATGATTAAGGAAAGATGAGCATCATATTTCAAGAACATCCTTAACCTCCAAATAGCTCCAGAGCATCGGAGCCTATAGATGTCGGCGGAGAGCTTCCGTTGGCGCCACCAACTCTGGATGAAGTTTGTTCCACCATCAAAACCCAAAAGAATAATAAAGCGCCGGGCATCGATGAGATTTCAGTGGGGCTCATCAAATATGGTGGCAGCAGGGGCGGTTCGTCGTTGTACGCAAGGGAAGCACTGCTTCCCTTATCAAATCAACTAATGTTTTCATTATGCTTACAATATTATATAAATAAATATAAATAAAATTTTCCAAACAAAATTCTTTAGGAAATTTTCCAATATTCTGAATTCTTAAATATTGAATTCCCAATTAAAGCTTTCAACATAAAATCTACCAAAGATATGGAACCTATGCTATCTTTACTCCTATTTATCAATTAATCTCTTCACTCAGATGATCGCATACAGAAATGTTCATTCATTTTATGAATGCTCAACGAAAAACTAGCATTCATTCATATCGCATTGTAAATATCATCATCGACTCGCCATACAACCAGCTTTTGAAAGTCACGCACAGCGCTCAATCGTTCATTCACACATCTCGTTCCATAAACTATCATCAGCTTGTACGAGTATATACTCTACTATACAGCTATAGATTGCCCAGGGAAGCACTGTAGCGTTATATTTATTATTCACACTACAAAAAACACTCAGTTAAAAATAACGTAAATGTCATTTCGATATACTTTGATTTTATCTTCACTAAATTTTGATTGTAATTATAGGAGACTTGTTTTTAGTATGAATAACGTG
>OZ017738.1:397427956-397432956 GCA_963969285.1 Odontomyia ornata
TGCGAAAGAAAAATTTTGAAAGTGAAAATTTGAACATTTTTATAGTGCACAATAGTAAAATTTAAAGAAACATTAAAAATGCCACGAAGCTTAAACTTAAAAATTAATGAATTGACCATGTCGGAGCTTAAGGAAGACTTGGAACAGCGAAACCTGGCTACGCAAGGTACAAAGGCCACACTGATTGCACGCTTGCGTGACGCGATCGAGTCGGAAGGCGTGAATCTGGATTCGGGTGAGTTCTCAGATGCGGAAAAAGGCGCAGAAGGTGGAGAAGTAGAAACACCAATATTGAAGGAGCCAGAAAATGCGCTAATGCAAATGTTAATGCTGATGTCATCGAGTCTGACTGCGAAGCTAGATGAACAATCAGCGAAGCTAAGCGAACAATCAACGAAGCTAAACGAACAATCAGCGAAGCTGGACCAACAAGCGATCGAAATCAAGGCAGACATCACACAGAAGCTGGAGAAACAGTCAACCGAAATAAAAGCGGAGCTCGGTCATCTGAACAAACAAATTAAAGGCGTCGAGGAAAAGGTTGACCAGGTCGAGGAAAAGGTTTACCAGGTCGAGGAGAGAATTAACCATGAGATCAGCCAGGTCGAGGAGAGAATAAACCATGATATCAGCCAGGTAGAGGAGAGAATCAACCATGAGATTGGAAACATGAAAAAGGAATTGGAAGCAGCAAAGGCAGTAGTAACCTCTTCACCAGCCTCGCTTATAACCACAGCGCAAAGCACATCCAGAAATGTCCAAGCACCAATATTCGATGGGCAAACGGTCTGGAGTATTTACAAGACCCAGTTTGAAGCTGCCGCAAGGGCGAATCGCTGGAATGACCAGGAACGAGCGACTGCATTGATTCTTGCGCTAAGAGGCCCAGCTGCCGAGCTTTTGCAGACCATCCCCGATGAATTGCACTCAAACCCGAATGCTATAATGAATGCGCTCGACATGCGTTATGGAGACGATCATCTAAAGCAGATTTATCGGTCACAGCTAAGGCATCGGGTGCAGAAGTCTGGTGAGACCCTACAGCAGCTAGCCCAAGACATTGAGCGACTAGCACTTTTGGCTTACCCAGCCTACGACCCAGAACATCGAGATGATGCAGCGACAGAGGCATTCATCAGCGCACTAAAGGACCCGGAATTGCAACAAGCCGTGCGTTTAGCTCAAAAGCAAACGGTTAAGGACGCATTGGCTTACAGTCTGAACTTTGAGGTAGCGAAAAATGTGACTCGTACCACTGCCCGGGTTCGTGAAGTAGTGACAGACGAGTGCAGGTGTGAACGCGTGGAAATTGAGCGAGACCCGCATGTAAATGGTGCGCCTAGATGCTGGAATTGCGGAGAGAAGGGGCACTTGCAAAGAGACTGCAAGAAGCGAAGAAAACCGAGCTATTGTCCAGGGTGTGCAGCTAGGAGGAGATCCAGACCGAGTCAGGAGCCCAGAATGGAAGCCTTTCAAACAGAGGGGTCGGGAAACATGTAAGAGCCAACTTCGTGGGGCAGAGGTTGGCTAGGAGGATCGACGTCCCCAGCACCACCATCACCGTGTCAAGACTACATCGTGCCTTCCGGGTCAAATTGACGGAGAACACTGCACCATAACAATCGACACTGGTGCAACCCGATCGATTATCCGACCAGACCTAGTTAGACAGCAACAACTTCACAAGGGCAGAATTTTCTCACTATGGACAGCTACGGGAGAAACTGCACCTGTTCATGGAGAGGCCAACCTCCAGATACAGTTGGGAGACCTTGTGTTCCGACATAATTTTCTGGTCGCGAACATTATGGATGACTGCATTCTCGGAATGGATTTTCTGCGACCACATGGAATCACGTTGGTCTTGGGAAAACGTGTCTTGAAATGGCAGAATGTCGAAGTACTGATGGAGGATCCCAGCGTCCAAATCCCCAAGATGAATGTAGTGGTATGTACTGACACTGATGTACCGAATTCTTCCGAAAGCATTGTATGGGCCAAGCTTGATGGTGATTCTGGAGACCACCGATCTTATCTGATAGAGCCAACGAAGACATCCGCATTGCGCAGTTTGATTGTAGGACGAAGCCTTGTAAAATCTTTAAGGAACGGATATGTGCCGGTTAGAGTCCTTAACACCGCAGACTCAACCACGAGCATTAAAGCGGGAGAAGTCATCGGCAGCTGCCAGCCTGTTTCCACCATCACCTCTTTGGAAGCTACTCACAACCATCATTGGAAAAGGAGGCAAGACACAGACAAAGCCCGGGAATCCATGTCTGCAATATTGAAGCAAGTCAAATTGCCGGTGCAGCTATTCAAACGAGCCTCTGATCTGGTCCAAGTACAGTGACATCTTCTCAACAAGCCCGGATGACCAAGGCCAAACGAGTTTGGTAATTCACGTCATAGACACACAGGGAGCCAAGCCGATTCGACAAGCACCAAGACGTCTCCCTATAGCCAAACAAGGAGAAGTGAGCGCGCTGATCTCGGACATGGAAAAACAAGGCATTATCGAACCTTCTGTAAGTCCATGGGCCGCGCCTGTAGTTCTAGTCAAGAAAAAGGATGGTAGCACTCGCTTTTGTGTCGACTATAGGCAGCTCAACGACGTCACTAAGAAAGATAGTTACCCGCTCCCACGCATCGATGACATCATGGACACTTTAGCCGACGCAAAATGGTTTTCTACACTCGATCTCAAGAGTGGCTACTGGCAGGTAGAAATTGACAAGAAGGACCGAGAGAAGACCGCATTTTCAGTTGGGACCGGATTGTGGCAGTTTGTGGTGATGCCGTTTGGGCTTTGCAATGCTCCAGCCACTTTCGAACGCTTGATGGAATACGTGCTACGTGGTCTAACCTGGAAATCCTGCTTGGTGTACCTAGATGACATCATCGTCATCGGGAGAACGTTCGAAGAGTATGTGCGGAACTTAGAAGAGGTTTTCTCTCGATTACGACTGGCAAATTTGAAACTTAGTCCCGAGAAGTGTACTCTTTTCGCAGATGAAGTAAAATACCTGGGACACGTCGTATCACCAGAAGGGGTCAAAACAGACCCTGAGAAAATTGAAGCCGTGAAAAGCTGGCCAACACCAAACAACAAGCGCCAACTACGAAGTTTTCTGGGTCTGGCGACCTACTATCGAAGATTTGTCAAAGACTTTGCCAAAATAGCTAAGTGTCTCCATCAGCTAACCGAGAAAAATCGTCCGTATGTCTGGAATGAACAATGCCAGACAGCCTTTGAGACCCTGAAGGAAAAGCTGTGTGAATCACCCGTGCTGGCGTATCCGAAACCCGGAAAAATGTTTGTAGTTGACACCGATGCAAGCAACGGCGGTATTGGAGCTGTACTCTCCCAGCAGATCAATGGCGAAGAAAGAGTCCTCTCTTATTACAGTCGAGTTCTCTCAAAAAGTGAGAGGAATTACTGCGTGACCAGGAAGGAGCTATTGGCTATAATAGAGGCCACCAAGCAGTTCCACAAGTATCTATATGGCCAGAAATTTGTTCTTCGAACGGACCATGCATCACTGAGATGGTTGCTCAACTTCAAAAACCCCGAGGGACAAGTTGCGAGATGGATCGAAAGATTGCAGTCATACGACTACGAAATTGTTCATCGGAAGGGCGGAGTTCATGGAAATGCTGACGCCCTATCCCGCCGTTCATGTCCAGCTAACTGCAAGCATTGCCGACGGATTGAGGAAAAGGAACCGCTCGTTGATCTGCGATTGATAACGGCGGAATTCGATGAAGGTTGGTCATCGGAGGAGATTCGAAACGCCCAGTTAGCCGATGAAGACATCAGACCATTGCTCGTACGGAAGGAGACGACTGGGCGACCTGAGTGGAAAGACGTTTCAATGCATGGCGCAACCCTGAAAAGCTATTGGGCACAATGGAACTCCCTTCAGGTGGAGGGTGGCGTACTCAAGCGAAAATGGGAAACGTCGGATGGTAGCTCCTATAGGATGCAAACTATACTTCCCAAAAGCCGAATCCACGATGTGGTTAAGGAAATGCATGAAGGATCCTCGGGAGGCCACCTTGGTGTTAACAAGACCTTAGCGAAACTGCGGGAACGGTTCTACTGGCTCCACGCTCGAGAAGACGTAGAGGACTGGTGTCGCAGATGCACAATTTGCGCTTCCGTCAAAGGCCCAAAGCGACGACTGAGAGGACAAATGCAAACCTATAACGTAGGCGTGCCATTCGAAAGGATTGCTGTTGACATCGCAGGACCCTTTCCTGAATCCGATTGGGGAAATCGATATACGCTGGTTGTAGCCGATTATTTCAGCAAGTGGCCCGAGGTCTACCCCATTCCCAACCAGGAAGCAACTACCGTAGCTGAACAGCTAGTGTTAAATTGGGTCAGTAGGTACGGCGTACCTTGCGAATTACATTCGGATCAAGGCCGAAACTTTGAGTCACTAGTTTTTGGCGAAATGTGCGAGCTGCTCGGAATACGGAAAACGAGGACAACACCGCTGCATCCCCAATCCGATGGAATGGTCGAACGTTTCAACGGCACGCTCAATAAACACCTTGCCAAGATGGTTGACGAGAACCAAAGGGACTGGGACCGACATATCCCACTATTTTTGATGGCGTACAGAGCTGCCGAACATGCATCGACGGGCCAAGCCCCAGCAAAAGTCATTTTTGGAAAGACTATTCGTCTGCCAGCTGATATAAAGTTTGGAACACCCCCCGAGAAACCCCAAACGATCTCGGAGTACGCAAGTGATCTAAGACAACGGTTGAACCAGATACATCGGACAGTGCGAAAACACCTCGAATCGGCTACTGACCGCATGAAGACCAGGTATGATCTAAAGGCTAATTCTACTGGCTTCCAGCAAGATGACTTGGTGTGGCTATATCACCCGCAACGGCGAAAGGGTAGGTCTCCAAAGTTGCAACATAACTGGGAGGGACCATACCGAGTCACAAAGCGAATCAACGACGTCGTATATCGTATACAG